>OMNR01044057.1:0-15079 GCA_900303205.1 Mora moro
TGGTGATGGTGATGGTGGTGGTGGTGATGGTGGTGGTGATGGTGATGGTGATGGTGATGGTGATGGTGATGGTGGTGGTGGTGGTGATGGTGGCGATGATGATAATGATGCTGGTGGTGATGGTGGTGATGAAGATTATGGTGGTGGTGGTGGTGATGGTGGCGATGAAGATTATGGTGGTGGTGGTGGTGGTGGTGATGAAGATTATGATGGTAGTGGCGGTGGTGGTGGTGGCGGTCGTGGTGGTGGTGGTGATGGTAACAAAGATGATGTTGTTATGGATTCCTCCCCAGATGCAGGCAGCAGTGAGTCAGGGGGTCTTGTGGGGGTCCACAGCCTGGTGGAGTCTCTGTACGGGCTCCAGGAGGAGAGGAGCAGGCTGAGGGGAGAGCTGCGTCTACTCCACTCCCAGCTAGAGGAGCAGGAGCAGGGCAGACACTCACGAATACTGGCCTTCCAGCAGCAGGTGGCTGTTGTCAATATTCTCATTCTCAATGTCACAACACCCACCTTGTCCGAAATGGCATATTTAAATTTTTTAAGGTTTTCTTTTTATTTTCCTTGCTTGAAATTAGTGTTTTTTTTATTTATTGTATTTATAACCAAATACAAAGCAGAGAATATAATAACATGTGTATTTGTATCTTATTATAATGTGATTATTCTATTCCTGGGTTATGTATTCAGGTATAAAAAACCATTACACTAGGATTTCAAGTGTGAAAGTAAGGCTTTAATATTTGCATCAACGTATTAATAGCGGCAACGTATGGATGCTGCCTCTGGTTCCTACCACAGATTGACGACCTGAAGGGCTGCATTGAGGAGCGTGAGGAGGAGCTGTCCAGACTGAGAACTGCCTCAGTAAGTAAACAGTATTGTCCCTCTTCAGCATCAGCAGTATTGAATGGGCTTTCCCCCTCGGCAAGTCGTCAATAAACCTGCCACAACGCATCACATACGCATTCATCACTGGTAAAGTGTCCAAACGCTAGAATAGATTAATCAAAGCTGTGTGTTTATATACAAATTAAATTCACGTTAACATTGAATATACATGTGTATACATTCTCCTTGGGTTTGACCTCCTCAGGGGGCCACCGACTCCGAGAAGAGGGTGCTGTGTCTCTCGGTGGAAAATGACAGTCTGAAGCAGAACCTTAGTGTGACTCAAAGCCTCCTGCAGCAACTGTCAGCCATCCCCTCCCAGTCCAGCAACATGCTCATCAAGGTGAGAGCACACAGGCTAACACACCAGCACCTCCTGCAATGAAAGCCATGGTTGTGGTTAACTCCCATAGGAGCGTTTTTATACTTGAGAGTTGTAAAGAGAGACAGAGCAGAAAAGAGTGGAAGAGAGCAAGATTTTGAAACTAAACAACCCAAAAAAAGTTACCTCCCTCTCTGCTCCCTACCTACGTTTCTCCACCATTGAGAAGTGTTGCATTCACGTACTTGTAATTGACAGGCAAGATGGATTCCCTGAACCAATCAGGGGAGAGATGCCCTGATTGGTCAGAAATGAGCTGGGAGTGGTCTAAGATCTAAATAGTCTCATACAGTGGCAGGCACAGTCAACTCAAAATAGATCACAGCGTATTTCACTCTCTAGCTGACAGATGGCTAGGCCATTTCTAACAAATTACACAAAAAATAGCTGTTAAATCTTACCTACAGCACCTTTAATAGAGAGATCTTCATTTTGAGAGATTCTCCATATTTCCCTGAAACCAGTGCTTAGGAATATCTTAAGATGGTGATGTTGTTGTAACGGCCGGAAAATATTCAACTGAGTCAATGTGGAAAACCTACTATATATGCATACTATCTAGACATCCCCTAATACTATCTAGAAATCCCCTAATACTATCTAGAAATCCCCTAGAAATCCCCTAATACTAATACTATCTAGAAATCCCCTAATACTATCTAGAAAACCCCTAATACTATCTAGAAATCCCCTAATACTATCTAGAAATCCACATATTTTTCACATAAAGTTCGGACATCAATAAATACACTTCCTTAAAACCTTCCTGAGCTCACAGATGCTATATCCATGTTTTTTTTATTATAGAATCTATAGAAGCACCACAGCATTTTTAGATGTAGCTTTTAGCTCTAGAAATGCTATTCCCAGATTATCGATATGAAAAACCCACATTAAAACAAATGATTATTCAATATAAAAATCGATTTCCTCATGGGCGCTCCCAGGAGAACGAGAGCCTGCGCAGCCGGGTCCAGCAGCTGGAGACGTCTCTGCAGGAGCGCGCCGAGCAGCTCTCCCGCCTGGAGAGACAGAGCGAGAAGAGCGAGTGGGGGAGAGGAGAGGAGCTGAGGAAGCGAGGGGAGAGAGTGAGGGAGCTGCAACTCGAGTTGGACAGAGAGCGAGGCAAAGAACCCGCGGTTAAGGTTAGGTTATGATTTGTGTGAACCTGGTGTAGCTTTTTGTGTGTTTATGTTATCCATGAGTCCCTGGATCTTAACAACCCTTGGCTTGGACTAAGTGTCCCTCTGGCCAGAAAAAACACCTGCAATAACTCTTTTATACTGCTTCTTTCCCACTTCCATTAGCACCCTCAACTAAAAAATAATCAAATCATTAAACTTTATCGTATTCCACTTTTGTTGTTTTTGTTCATCAGGGTTGATTAAAGTTGTGTAATCTAAAAACCGTTATAATCCAGTATGTGACCCAGACGGTGGAGGTGGAGTCAGCCTCCGTGTTGAAGCAGCTGTCCAAGGCCAGGCAGAAGAATGAGCTGCTGTCTGAGAAGCTGTCCGGTCAGAAGGAACGATGCAAACACTTGGAGGAGCAGATCCGAAAGTCTGACGAATACAGCTGCAACCTCCAGCACAAGGTACCAGGAGAGACATGGCGTCAGGCGTCACGGTGTTTATTTATGCAAATGATCAATCAGCCGGCATTGGGACAAAGAGAAATTACCACAAAAAGGTAATAGCCGTATTTCTAATATTAACATTTGTTTTATTTCAATTATATTTCCAGTACATGAGACAACTGATATACAACCAAATGATATGTTTTGGTTATAAAGTACTGGCGGTACTGTTAAAATCTTTTTTGCTTATGCTGTACAATTATTCAATTAGTGCCCAATTAATGTATTTCAGCCATTGGCTCTCAAGGCAATAAGTCGCAATTTCCTTGTCTTTATTAAAAACAGAAGAGCAACAAAAAGCCCAGAGGGGAGATAGTGATCACTAGCATCTACATCATATTAATTAATACCAGGAATGGTGGCCATTTATGTTTCACATGCTGGAAATTACATATGAATTACTGACAAATGACTCCTGGTTAATTTCCAGATTGCTGCGTATGAGTGTGAGATCAGTAAGCTGAGGGAGGAGCTGCTGAAGGAGATTGGCCACCTGGAGGAGAAGAAGGAGGAGGCTGTGAAGGCCGCCTCCTCCTGCTCAGCAGAACACTTCCAGAGCCTGCAGGAGCAGTTCTTCGGTCAGTTACTGTGGAAGAATATCATAATATAGAGTGAATTGTATCATCATCAAGAGACACAAGGTAAAACACAGTTATTGCATGTAATGCTACATGAGTGTGATTTGTTTGGCATTGTGTGTTGTTGGGTGTAGGCCTGCAGAAGCGGCTGACGGCCCTCCCTCCTGTCCTGCGCTCCATGAAGACAGACTATGCCAGCCTCAGGAGCCAGGTCCGCAACTTCTCCGATTTCTATGGAGAAGCCATCAGCGATGCCAAGAAACAGGTCAGCAGGCCTGACGTTAACGGCCAAAGTCCTCCTGACAGCTCTCATCGATTCTGTTGTAAGACAGCACTAAGAGATGTCATGTGCCCTTGATTGCAGATCACTGCAGCGATCCACGAGATGTCCGAAGCCAACAAAGACCTTTTGGAGAAATACAGGAAGGAAGTTGCGCTGCGGAGGAAGTACCACGAACAACTGGTAGAGCTCAAAGGTAATGGCAGACAAAGATGATGAGAAAAACTGCATATTAACGTTGATTCTGCACCGTTGAGTTCAGTCAGTCCAGAACATTCAGTCATGTTCTGAACGTTCACTACCTATATTTCCAGGTAACATCCGCGTGCTGTGTCGCGTGAAGCCTGTACTGAAGGAGGACCAGCATGAGGAGGGCCAGTCGGTGGTGGTCACCACAGACCCTAACAATGAGTCTGCCCTCTCCGTGATGAACAAGGGGAAGGGCCGCGCCTTTGAACTGGACAAGGTCTTCCACCCTCAGGCCACGCAAGAAGAGGTACCCCTGTTGGACTGTCTCCAGAGATAATGGTGTAACCTCAGTCTCGTTATTTGGTGAATAGAAGAAATGCGCACCCTGAGAGTTAGAACCCTTTTGTTGGGTTCTGGGATGTGTATCCTATTCTTGCCAAGCTGCCAGACAAACCAATTATTTGTCTGTTTTTGATCTCTTCAATCTCTCTCTCTCTTGCTGTCGCTCAAGGTTTTCCAAGAGATCGAGCCTCTTGTGACCTCTTGCATCGATGGCTATCACGTGTGCATATTTGCCTACGGACAGACAGGCTCTGGGAAGACTTACACCATGGAGGTACTCTCGTGACCTCCAGCCACAACTCCATGTGTTAAACACTTTAAAGCAATGAATGAATGAATGGCTGAACCTGGGATCACGATGGCTTTTTTTTCCTTGATTTCCAGGGCTCAGTGGAGAACCCTGGCATCAACCAGCGGGCTCTGAAACACCTCTTCAAGGAGATGGAGGACCGCAAGGACATGTGGTCTTACACCGTGAATGTCAGCTCTGTGGAGATCTACAACGAGGTGCTGAGGTAAAGGCTCGCCCTCTTGCGAAAAAGGCATTCCGCTTGAACACGACCATACAGTGGTTGCTTCTGTTATTTTGGTTCACAGAGATCTGCTGAGCAAGGATGGAGAGAAACTGGACATCAAGATCAATCCTGATGGAACAGGGCAGCTGCATGTGCCAGGCCTCAGGGTCACTGAGGTCAAAGGCTTTCAACACATCAAGAAGGTGACAGATGTTTCCCCAGTTTGATTGAAACGAGCAGGGACATTAAGAGGAAATGTTCGACAAACAGCAACACAGCAAGATAGACCATAGACAGCATACCATAGACAGCCTATCATAGACCATAGACAGCATACCATAGACAGCCTATCATAGACCATAGACAGCCTATCATAGACCATAGACAGCATATCATAGACCATAGACAGCATATCATAGACCATAGACAGCATATCATAGACCATAGACAGCATATCATAGACCATATATCATAGACCATAGACAGCATATCATAGACCATAGACAGCATATCATAGACAGCCCCAGTCATCCTGGGAATGCACTGTTCTCTCTGCTGCAGTCCGGATACTGGAACAGCCAAGACCAACAGGCTCAAGAACAGCTTCAACATACTTAATCAATACACTTTAATGAATATCTTTCATCATATTTCTTCTTTGTATTGTATTGTATTAGTATTTTATTTTATTTAATTGCTTTTCATTTCATCTATTCTTCTTGTGGGAATACAACAAAAAAAATAACTCCACTGCATTATGTTGCACATCTTGAATTTCAGCCCAATACATTTTCTCTTGTGCTTCTCCAGATCTTGGCCAAAGCCCGTCGGAACAGGATCACCTTTGGAACCCAGATGAACCAGCACAGCTCCCGCTCCCACGCCCTGCTCTGCATCACCGTATACGGGACCGATCTGGCCAACGGATCCAAAACCACAGGCGAGACAACCGCTCCACGCATGGCTTGTTATGACTAAACCATTTACCATTACCATTTACTTTTACAAATAGGTTACATTATATTTTCATCCAGGATTACCTTACTTGTTTATCAGTTTCCACTCTAAATAGAGAATTGATGAGGACAGTATTTGATCATATTCTAGTAAATGGCTTAACCTTGACCAACCCCTTCTTTCTCTAGGCAAGTTAAACCTGGTGGACCTGGCTGGATCGGAGAGGGTGTGGAAGTCTGGTGCAGAGGGGGAAAGGCTGAAAGAGGCACAGAATATAAACCGCTCCCTGCTGGCACTGGGGGATGTGATCCAGGCACTGAGAGGCAACCAGACTCACGTCCCATTCAGGAACTCCCGTCTCACTTATCTTCTGCAAGACTCCCTTGGGAAAGGCAACAAGACAGCCATGGTGGTCCAGGTATGTTTTAACTCTCCAGTCACCTTCCTGTACAGCATATTTACATCCAGTATTCTCTCAAGCAATACGTCAGTATTTGAAGATCCGATTTGAGTTTTAAATGACATTCTTCTTCTGTTACAGGTGTCTGCTCTAGAGAGCAATGTCGGCGAGACCTTGTGCTCACTCAAGTTTGCCCAGAAGGTGTGCAAGGTGGAACTTGGTCCTGCAGCCAGGAAGATCGAATCGGGTGCAGGCCCGTGCGACTAGCAGGTCACTCACTTCCTTTAAGCGATGCAATGCCTACCAAAACAAGCCAGAAATTAAACACCAACCCACAGCCAGGGAGCCACCAGCTGTAATGAAATCTATGCAGTTTAAGGGCTAGAACTGTGTAAGTCTGCATGACGACTGAATTACTACACCTTGAGATGGGATGTTTTGGGATATTAGCTGTTTTTGGGAGGTATTAGCCCTATATAATGATGGAATCAGCATGTAGCAGTATTCCTCCACATCCGGTGCCAAAACAATGTCTCTCTCTTGGAATAAGCTTCTCTGAAACCCAGCTGTGCTTTCCTGTAATTGAATGACCAACAGTGAGGAGTTGCATAAGTATTTCTCACTGACTAATACAGTGCTTATACAGGTATCCAGATTGGGAGAAAAATACTCTACTACTGTGGATTTTGTAATGTTTGAGATAAACATGAATAGATCAATAGGAGTGAGTGGGGATATATTCTGTCTCCTAAGAACAGGATTTGCCCCATACCCCTGGGAAAAGACATCAGTATCGAAACATTTAGTTCCACGTCTAAAACATCTTGCTTATGAATGTGTTTTGTGAGCTTCACTTACACCACTATATACTTATAGAGTGGTAGTGTGTAGGGATGTCTCGTTTTCCTCCAACAAAAGTATGGACTATATTTCATTGACACTTTATTCTCTATGTACTGTGTAATTTTAAGAGTATGTATGGAGATGTGATAACGCTGTACCCACTAGAACTATTAGTGCAATATTGTATTTCATGGCTGAGCGATGTAGTTCAGAGTAGACAGTGACTGCACTTTATGGTGAAAGATTAATGTGATAGTTTTTTGCAATATAGGTGCACTAGCGATAATCATACCAAAACATGTTAGTTATCCGTCATTAGTATCCCAACATATCAGCTGTTGCAAAGTCAACTCGATTAATTTGAGTAGGAAGCAAGATGTGTTCCATCCACTGCTGCTGAGTTGGAGTAGCCACTAAATATGTGAGGGAGTCCAGAAGACTTTCTGAATAAATATGAACTATTTTAAAAAGGCGTCAAGAATTTTGCAAACTACATCCTCAGGCAATAAAAAAAAAAAAACAGATTTTACTGGAAAATATAAAACGTATTACATCACATTGACTGTTTACAAACCATGGGAATCCAGGCTAGTTCAATATTCTGCAAACACTTCATGTGTCTGGCCATCTTCACGATCAACCACACTTGTCATGACTACATTTCTAGACGACAATATGACCTACAAAAGACTTCTTCCAGTGACTACAGTGAGTCTCTTTACACAGTGTGAATGGGGCTGCACAGAGCCAGGTGTGGCACCAGGGCATCTTGAGTCAGTTCACTCTGAGTCTCCTTCTGTCACGCCTACTGCTCCCACTGCGTCCGCTAGCTCTTCCTCACTGCCTCGGAGACGGTCCCCTGTAACACACACAGACACCGGCTAGAAATAAGATTCATTCATAGCAGGGTGCGCAGCGAGGCCAACTGTCGCAGGTAAGCGTACGTCTGCAGTGAGCACAGGTCTAAGTTTAGAATATCATATGTCATCCAGCAGTACAAAGATGATAGCAGACATGTATGGTGTGTATCAATATTATCGGACCGCTTCAGGCTCCTTCGGGGTTTAGGATCCACAAAGCAATTAGTCTGATAACCAATACATGGCCCCAGATAGAGCCACCCCAACCGTGCGGAAAACAACTCACAGGAAGCGAGCCCCTATCTGCACGAGATAAAAGAGACTAATGTGAAATATAACTGTTCTGTCTGTATACATTATATACAATAGGCCTATACCAAATATATTAAATGTCTCTCAAACAAATGTCTCTCAAATTGTACAACATATATATTGTACAATTTGAGAGACATTCGTCACTGAAGGTTTAGATCAAAGTGCACCGCGGTGACTTTAATTTGACGATATTCGCTTGCAAAACAAAACAGCTTGTTGAAAAAGGACAGGCTTCTTTCAGATTAGTCTTGTACTAAAGACAACATTGGACAATATTTCACACTATTAGATTGCTGATATTGATAGGCCTATTCAACG
Source organism: Mora moro (assembly GCA_900303205.1). Lineage (NCBI taxonomy): Eukaryota > Metazoa > Chordata > Actinopteri > Gadiformes > Moridae > Mora > Mora moro. The sequence continues at coordinate 8,504 of OMNR01044057.1, forward strand.
CATTTCAAGGACATCATGTGGCACTCGGGGAAATATGTGTGAAACAAGTGTGTAAACAAAACTAATCTGAAATAAACCATCTCTTGATGAGCTATTGAGATTCGGAAGCAAAAAGGGGGAATATTGAACGTCAAACTGAATTCATCATGGCGGATATAGTTGTGTGTTGCGTCTGTAGCAACAATGTAAACCAGGCCTTTCCTTGTGTAACCCCTCAAACGAAAAAACACGACGTCTGGGGATAATATCTAGGCCTACGCAACTTGGTAGGCTACATCGTGTGACTCATAGTTCTGATCGTAACTGAAAGGTGACTTGATAAATATCTTCTAAATGCAAGACACAGCTTGAGTTTAAACTAATGTCCGTCAGTCTAATGTCTAAGTTAGCCGTGTTTTCTCAAAACGTGCGTGTGTGCCATCAACGCACTGGTAGTCGACCTCTGGCACGGATGGGGGCGCACACCCCAGACACATTAGTGAATGCAATGCGTTTGAAGACGGGTACTAACGGATGAGCTCAGCGATGGCCCTCTGCGTTCTCCTCTCCAGCTTCTCCAGCTTCTTCGCCACATCTCGCTTCAGATCCCTGCATTAGGAGAAACATAATGCGACGAATGAGACGTAGTTGAAAATGGATGAAATGAGTCGACAAGGTACAGTGAACACATATTATGAAACACAAGAAACATCTCTCACACACACACACACGCACGACATTGGAATAAAATAAACAAGACCAGCCCTAAAGCTCCTCTTACCAGTCAGGTTTTCTCGGGGCCAGATTGGCCAAATCCTGTATGAAGACAAAAGAGCAGAGATGAGTAACTAACAATTAACATGACAAAGAAAAAACTGACTACATGAGAGAGCACCTACCACTTCTTCAATGATGGGCTCTGGGTTAGCGGCCTCAAGCTGGTCTTTTACTTTATCTTCCACTAAAAAAACATTTAGTTTATGTTATTTCAATACATGTGAAGTCATCAAGAAGAAAGTCCCATAACACAAAGCCATCAACTCCTCCCCTGACATGGTGTTTTTGCCCAGGTCTGGTGAAATGAGGCAGTGCCTCACCTGAAGCAGGCTTGGCTTTGGGCACCTGTCTGTCCTTCAGCTCTTCATCCTCTGGGGTGTAGTTCCTCAGCTTGATCTCCCTGTGGTGGTGCAAGAAGAGACCGGTCCTGAGGCTGAGGCCACACATAGGTAAAGACTACTAATGGTAGTCGTTACCTATAGCAGTAATAGCAGTAATATTATGGATATCTAGCAACCAAAGCCATATATCAGCATATGTATATCATACTTGCATACACTATAATATTAAATATATCTTGTGCACATATAAAAGCACTCCAGGAGGTGGCAGTACTGCCAAATGTATTCCAAAAAGTGAGGGGAAAAAAACTCTGTAGGCCTAATATTGTATTTGAAGTGTCGTTATTAGAATAGGCCAGTAGATCAACAGTAGAACGTTCCACCTCCCATGGCGGTCGGAATGAAAGCACAGCAGCCAACTGGCAGGAGCGCCTTCCCTGTGGTTCCAGTCCATCCTCTGTCAGCACGCCTCTATGCAGGGGGAATTCCTGCAGGGCTCGCCTGACATGCCGGCTCTCAGGATTGCACACACTGATCTTAAAGCCTGCAGGCTCTTATTAAAAATACAGTAGGACCGTCTGGTGTGGGGGGGGCCAAGCAATAAGATGGTATGTTCTGGATACATCTATCAAATCAACACTGGACAGCAAGAGACAGACCAGTGCCTTGTATGGGCATCATCATGGATGCTAGTCATGTTCTGCCTCGGACCGAGTGTGGCCCAGCCTTAGTCCACGCATTTTATCCTGCCCCTTCATTCTCTACTATACATAGACCTGCCCCTCTGTATATTAGACACGCAGAGACTGTATATTAGACTCATTACTTAAACATATTAACATACATATTAAGAACATTCTTTGCGATAAAGTACTTTCAATTGCTAATTGAAAGTACTTCACTATTATACTTTCACATGTTGCAGTGAAATGCTGGATTGCCACTTCTTTTTGACTGCGTGTATTGTAAATACAAATATATAGACCTCGTAGAAGTAGGATAGAGCTACCACAATCAATATAAAATGAAAGGTGAGATACATTTGACTTGACTTGACACTAGATAAGTTGTACATTATATATTACATCAGATAAAAATAATCTTGTGAAGGAAAGTAAACAGTGTCAAAGGATGTGCCAACCAAAGCTCCTCAGCAAGGCCAGTCCAAAGCCAGATCAGTGTGACAGCAGCTTTACTGATATGGCTGGTCAGCACAAGGCCAGACCAACACTGACTGATTTAATCATCAGTCAAATTTAGAGGGGTCCACTTTGTTTAAACTAGTCATTTAAGATTAGGATTCATAAACAGTATAAATGTGTGACAAATTTTTTTTAACCAAGCATAATATATGATCGTAGCTTTTAGATCCTCATACAAACTTGCAAAGCTAACCCTACGACCTCAGTGAAAACAAGAAGTCAATGGCTAAAAAAAGATCACCCCGTCTCTCGCTCAGTCTCTTTCAAAAGCAACGGTCCTAGAATGTTCAACTTGTACTCATCATCTAATGCGCACGGCTGAACATATCAAGGCCAAAAGTATCAAATGGTGATTACTGTGATTAATTAATTACTGATTCTTTAAAAAGGTAACTTTAAAAGTAATCAAATGTGTGAGATCAAGTAGGAAGTAAAAACATGACTAAAATCTCTTGGTAAGAGTGGGACATGCTTTGTATTCAACAACCTTAGTTAGCAGTGTGCTGTGTTAAGCATTGTAGTAGGAAGGAACAAGTCATTAAATGCTTCGGCCTGTTATTTCAGCAAGCATTCTGGATATTTACAAGGTGTGCTGGCATTTTCTGTTGCAGCTCTTAACGACTCTTAACGGGCAGACATACGTTTTGCCCATCAAACTCTTTCCACATACGTGCCACATCCTGTTCTACGGGAGGGGCGTGCCTCAGATGTCATCAAGTATAAACAATGGAAACGGGTCCTGCAGGACAGAAGAGCAGGCTGCTCCTTTCCTGACAACAATCACGTAAGCTGCAGGATATTTGAGCAGCTACATGAACAGGGTTTTTGGCCAAGCCCATTGTAAACATACCGAGATGTGTCCTTGGAAGTTATGCTTTGATATCATGCAGTGTCACATTAGCTTTTAAACTGTACTTAAATATACACATGCAACCACCTACCGTTCCCATTTGGTAACAATAGAATTCCTCGTCTCATATGCTTGCTTGTGTGTATCACAGTCATGTCTTCTTCACACAACCAAATAAAGTGAGCCATGTACTTAACCAACCTGTGCTTCCCCTCGGTCTCTTCTGCCAGGGCCTTCTTCCTCTCAGGTTCTCCTTCGTCATCGTCTCGGCCCTGTCAGAGCATCATTACACGGTCATTCAAACACTGTGCGTGCATGAATTACAGCAATGAATTACAATACCAATGACTAAAATGAAGATGAGGCCGCATGGCATTACAATCCAACAGCACCGCGCATTAGACGTATTGAATCGTGGTGCAGTCTCTCTTTATACTGCCTTGGGTTACACATACTAGGCTAACATTTGCATGAGTATAAAGAGGAAACAAACCATTGTGGATTATGTGGGACTCGTATTTGAGAGTCAAATACCTGATTTCCATTCAGAACTTTGCATTAGCATTCAAAGAGGTTAATATTTTAACTAAAAAATAACTACAAAATCCTTCCAATTGAAAGTTTGAACATAAATGTATTGGAATGGGAATATTTGGGAATAACTTTGCTTATTTTTTCAGAAATAATGAAATATGTAATATGCCTGGTGATGATTTTTCAGCTTCAATCTTTTTGGTTATAGTGAAGTAAGTGTAAGTTAACCAACTACAGTTTTGACATTCCACTAACTGAAATGTCAAACCTCCAGTTACAGAGTAGACAAACACATTCGGAATACTCATCAAGTTGACAAAAAACGTCTTATCTTAGTGGAAGCAAATTAATGGTACCATCCTACAGACGGCGCTGTAGTGTATTGACCTGTAGGACCTGATCCCCAACTTTAAACCACACAAAATATACAAAATCGGATTCATAAAATAAAATAAAATCGTAATATCACAATATTTACAGAATTGCAATACATATTGTATCATAAAGTTGCTGCCGATTCCAGTCCTTCATAATAACATGATTTGCTGTGCAGTATTCCATCTATATATGAAGTAAGCAAAATTAAAAAATAAATGCATATTTTTTAAAAATGTTAAGTGAGAAGCTATGACGAAGAATACAAAACTCCTTCCGTCTTGCACTTTCCTGAAGAAGCTTCCTGTTCACCTTCTAAAACAATTGAGGAGACTGACTCACTTCTAAAGCAGCATAGTACATCCGGAATACTATTTCATCCTGTAGGAATGTCAACAAACATTTATTAAATACTACAGCCAGGCCAACATGAATTATGTTCGACACAAGAACAGTCAAACATGGCCAAGTAAGTAACATGTTGGTCCCTGAGACAAGACTGTGCTTCCCATTCTAAAAGAGAATATATAATCAAAACGTGGAGCAGTCCTGAACTACAGAGAAGAATAACTGGAGATTTGTGTAAATGAACAGTACACAAACCATTTAAGAAGTAGGTTAAACATAATCTACAAAACATCATTCCGAAGGCCTACTGAATATCAACTGTCTCCAATAACCACAATATCTCAATAACAATCACAGAAGTTGAACAGAGAGATACATAGATTAATCAATACAGCTCAACAACATTGAATGATCCAAATTTGAGTTACAATTGGGCACAACTATAGCGCAATAATGGACATGCAATACATGTAGAGAATAAAAAAATAGAATGGACAATGGAAATGGGTTTATTTTTTAACATAATGGCAGAACATAAAAGAGAAAACGTAAATGTGACATTGTGATCGATTATTATTAACAATTTTCCAACCGTTAGATCATACAATTGACATTCTACACAATCCAGGTAGTCCATCTTCTGGTTGATTTTATTGGACTATATGTAAAATGTCTTGAACCAAGGCCTTAACCATGGTACTACAGGACCAGGTGAAATGTTACTTCACAGAGAATGGTAGCGAGGTTAAAATAGCTAGCAACCTAACTACGAAGGGATGTGTATTGGGCCATGGTAGATAATGTTGAATGTAGACATGTTGAAATCAAGTTATGTATGAAGTTTGAAGATTAAACATTAAACAATCTTGAAACAAGCGTGAGCATAGTGTGAGTTAATAACAACTGGGCCTAAGTAGTGTCTAGCTAGCTAGCTAACTTAGTTAGCTAGGTGATGTAAAAGTGACTTGGCAAACATTGACATTGACCAAATAATGTTTACTTTCAATTATATTAGAAAGGAATATGATAACAATAGTTTACCTGAAGTTGTCTGCTCTTTAATGCTTTTAACCGTTCCTTTCTTTTCAACGCTTGCTCCTGTAGGGACCCAACGCTTTGCTCCATGTTGTGCTACCTGATGCGTCCTAGCGGACATCTATTGGTCGGCCTAGCGGACATCTATTGGTCGTCCTAGAAGGACGGACAAGCGAGCGTCGAACACATCGATCGCAGTGGCCGTGGCCTCCCGCCTGTTGCAGTAATACAGAAGTATTACAAGTCACACGTTGAAATACCATCAATATGTATACGTTATTTACAGATATGCATCAATCAATTCAACCGCAGTATAAATATCATACATTGTAGTATGATTTTGGTGATTTTATTTAACCGTAGCCCGTTGTATTTACTCACCCAGAAGGCCTCGATTGATGTATTGTTATTTTCTTTGACGGTAATTTGACAGTTTCATGTTTTAATCCATTCACCTGTTGTTTGCGGGTTTTTAACAAAAATCTTAAATAATTTGTGGATTATAGTTGCTCTGATGTGATTCTGATTAATCTAAACTAATTGAAAACCACACAATTTAGTCTACTGTATCCGTGTAACTGATCAAATTGACACATACCAAGAGACACAAGAGTTGTATTATAATTATGTTCGTTATATCAATATATATACACCAAGAATAGATTTTGAGTGTAATGTCCATATGTAATGAATATATAATTACAAAATATGTGTGTGTAGATGCCACTGTCGCCTACCAGTCGGCCTCAGAGGGCGACGTGTAGGGTCTGGTGTGGAAGGCAGGGCATTACCATGCAATACACCTGGGCTCTCTGTGTAAATCCTACTTTGGACCACCGCTTGCCTGTGAGCATGTCGATTTCAATATAGTACATATATACTATGTACTAGTAGGCCTATATACATTATTTATAGGCTAATAGTTGGCTATAGCCAGCCAATGTCATATTGAGGCCCATGTGGATACAAAGATCAATGCATTGAGTGTAATGTGTTCAAATTAACACATTAAAAGTTGTATTTTTATTTTTTAAATCGTATACAAAGATACACATTGACATTGTTAATTGCCGCACCCATATCAAAACACAATTCAGACAGAATGCGTCCAGTGACATATCTCTCCTCCCTCTGT
>OMNR01044058.1:0-18785 GCA_900303205.1 Mora moro
ATCACAAGCATTGTGATTGGCTAATCAGTCCCATTTCCTCTTCCTCTCCACAGCCCCAGTGGCTCAGTGCTAGCCTGTCTGGAACAAGCCAAGAGCTACCTCCAGACAGATGGAACCTGCAAGTGTGGCCTGGAGTGTCCCCTCATCCTTCATAAGGTCAGTGTCTTGGCGTGTTCTCCGGGAACATGGCGGTGGCCGTATGTCGTCCATTTGCTGTATTCCAAACCCAATGCGTGTGCGCCTCGTCGTCAGCGTTCTCTCCCGCCTCCTCCCCAGGTGTTCAACTTTGACCCGGGGGCTGCCGTCGCTCAGAGGACAGCCGAGGGAATCAAGGCAGACTCTAGCGTCACCAAGCTGTGCGTACACAAGAGGAAGCTCATCGCCGTCGCCACTCTGCACAGGAGCATGGAGTCCCAGATTTCAAGTACAACCTCTTTGTTTCTTTGTCCCTTGTGTGTGTGTGTATGTTGTTCACTTAAAATTGTGTGTAGTTGATTGGACATGAATGTAGATAATATTGTGTATCTACGTGTTCACATTTAAACATCACACAGACACACCTGTACATAAACAGCCGAAGAAGTAGGGGAACTGACCTGCATATGAAGCGTCATGCTTAAGATCAGTCATGTTGCAATACAGCTTTGCCCCCCAATCTTTCCCTTTTTTCCACTAGTATTGTTTAAGCCTATTTTATTGTGTGTGTGTGTGTGTATGTGTGTTGCAGGTGGTTGTCACATTGGTTCTTTGAATCCTCAAGCAATAAGGAAGGATCTGCGTAACGGTCCCTCCAACTCGGTCACACCCGATGGCACCAATTCCTACAAACTGCAGATATCTGGTCCACAGCACTACGTACACAAGCACCAACTGGGCTCCCCGCCCCAGAGGGATGTGTATGCACACCAGTCCAGACCGCGACCTGGTGCCAGTGACCACAATGCCCAACGGTCTCCATATCGCAGCAACCATCATAGTGGCTTACTCAGCCCCCCAGTAACCACCACATGTAGCTCCCAGCATTATGGTGACAGGACCCCCTTTCTCAGGAGCCCCGAGTCTGCTGCACTCAGTTTTCACGGAGCCCTAAGCCCCGGCTCTGGCCACGCGAACGGTGAGCGCTTCGGCCCTCTCTCGCCGCCCAGTGTCATGGTGCACGGTCCCCCCTCATCCAGCCAGCTGTCCTGTGCCCTGGCTGGAAGAACCAGTGTCTCCTCATCGCCTTCAATGAACACCAAAAGCCCAAACAGGCAGAGGTCGCCCTGCGGCTTCCCTCAAAACACAGACTATCCACATAAATCCCCCTCTTCGTCCAACACACAGCAGCAGCACCCAATCCCTCAGCACACTCCCTACGTTGTGCAGAAGAGATTTATGAGCTCTTCTGAAAAGGACCCTCTCGGCATACTCGACCCTATACCAAGCTTAACAGACTTTCACGATCAAGCTGTCCCAACGCCCTCAAGACTACAGGTGAATAACCAGCCTCAGGTGGCATCTGTACATGCCCCTCCCGCTGTCGTCCCCTTGCCTAGTAATCTCCCCATGCCTGTGGTTAAGTCTGGAGTGGCTGGGCCGGGCCCAAGAGTCCAGCAGCATCCAGCACTGTCCTCCATTTCATCTTCACCCGTTAGATCTCCCGTACACATGGCAGTCCCTCCTGCACCCATTAGGTTAAAGGAGTCATCTTTGCACCCACACCCGTCCGTTTCCTCTTCGCATTACGGTAGTGTCACCCTGGCTGCCCAGGGGTCATCGCAGCAGCAGCCTTCCCGGTCTTTGCAGGGGCCTGTTTCATCCCCAAAGATCTCAGTGCCGCTCCATCACATGACGGAGTCTGTGATCCAGCCACTAGTAGCAATAAACACCGGTGGCAGCGTACATTCTGAGTCTGTGCGCCTTCCGCCTCCCAGAACTGACGGTGTCAATCAAACTAGACTCTCCCTGAAAACGGCCCCTCGCCAACTTGACCGACAGATCCCTCCCACCTTCCCAGCCAGTAGTCTACTGTCCGCAGCAGCCAAGGCACAGTTAGTCCATCAAAACAATCTGGGTGGCAGCTCGGGTCACCCTGGGTTGGTTGGTGGTGGCAGGCCATACAGTGATGGATGTGGCGGTTTGGAGCCCCAGTATCTATGCGGTTCTGGGGTCCCCTTGAATGAGGGACAGAGTGGAAGAGCAGCGCTCCGAGACAAACTGATGTCCCAGCAACGAGGGGCGATGCGCAAGCGTAAACCCCCTGGTGAGACCGACGGGGATATGTCCTTCCATATGAACATGCAGCATGGTCCCAGTCCGCATGGCTATCCAGAGCCCACTAAAAGGCTCCTGCAGCAAGGAGTGGCAACCAACGATGCCGCAATGGCACCACTTGTTCAACCTATTAACCACCAGCTGGAGGCCCAGAATGGACTGAGTCATGCGTGTCAACCACCGTCCTCGTCCGGCAAAGCGCTGTTTTTTGAGGAGAGTGTGCCTTCTATGTCAAACATGCAGAATGCGCATGGACCCCTTCATCTCCAAAGTAGAGACGTCACAGGCTACCGAAACTTCAGCAAAGACTGTCGTGATGACCGGGGTGAGCCCCTGAACATGGAGCAGTTTGCATGTCAAGTGAATCAAACGCACAATCTGCCTTTTGTTGCGAATATGAGGACACTAAGCTACGGCGGGGAAGTCGAGGGGTCCATATGTAACCAAAACTCTCAGCAGCCACAAATGGGTCATCATGCAAAACAATCCCAGGGCAGCCTCAGTTTTAAAGATGGAACAGGATTTCCCCCGGTGATGTCCAATGGTGGTTTCGAAATGTACCCCGAATCAGGTAACCCATTAATCCAAGGCCAAGGCCAAAACATTGTAGTCGTTTCATATTCTTTACATGAAAGCATGAAATACTGATTGAAAATATTTTGTTTGTGTAGTTTATTTCTACCCTCCTTTATTGATCAACAATTCCTTCCCGTTTTAGTCTATGAAGAAAGTCCTAATGTCTTTGTGTGCTAGCTGTTTTCATCTCAATTCAATCATTGACATTTTTTCTTACTTATTTTAAACATTACAACAATACCCTGCTCTAGGGCACAATTTGAATTTCCCATCATTTTTATGGATCATATAGGGTTTTGTGACGGCAATGGCAGTTATCCTACTACTAAATAGTTCCTTTAGTAACGCTAACGTGACAGACTATTGTTACGTCACTTCCTGGTCGCCACAGCCACATGTTTTTGTTAAAGGTGATGGCTAACTTGAGGGAAAACATTCATCACCACTGTGGGAATCGCGAGGCTAAAGTAGCCTGGGAGGTGTTATTACTGGCGTTATCCTCTTTTTCAAAGTGGAAATGCCATTTTGCGGAAATTTGATGACATACACACACACAAGACTTTATAGGGAAGATGTATTGGTATGAAATTAAGACGGATATTGAAGAAGGTGAATTTGTTTGGTTAAAAGTTGTGGTTGTGTTTTTAAATTTTTTTTATTTTCATTATTTAAAACTACATTTTGGTCTAGCATTGGTAAAGATGTTTTGGGAATTGAAATCTCTTACTGCAACTTTGTGATGTCCCTAACTTGTCGGTGTCCGCAGCCAAGTTTTGCCTGGGAAAGCAGTTCCCTTTACAACGCCAATCAGCCAAATCCATACACGCACCCTTCAACGTAGGATGCATTTCTCTCTCAATACAGGAGCTCCACACAAATGATCACACTCACTTCGCGTCCAAGCTCTGTGGATTCAGCACATGTCCTTCGCAAAACCACGAGTTAGCGGATCATGGTGGCCCCTTTGTTTGAGGTTTGTCATCCCGTTTTTGAAACCTTTTTGATTTGGCAGCAAAGCTCACGATTCCTTCTGTCACTGCTCTGTGAACACTGCCGCACACTATTTCCTGTATATACGGTAGCCTAGGGACTGACTGGGAAAAGGTAAGGTTTGCATTCACCGGCGGAGAGTGTGAAAGGGTCTCTTTTGGAAAAGCTCCTCATTTTGCCTCGCCCCTGATTTTGAATGTATTTTTTTCCTGGTGAAGGTCTTTCTGGTAGATAATTATTCAACTTCTGAGCTGATGATGGCCACTTGGGTTCCCTATCTGTATGCTCAACAAAATATGATTTTCTTTTCCTCTCATTATTACATTGTCTAATATATGATTTCTGTGTCACTATTTCATTTCTTTACCCTTGTTTTTTTTTTCATTAACTGCACACCATCCATAGTTTATAAATGTAACTATCTCTTTGCTAGTGGTACGCTAGTTCCAATACACTTGGGCTGTAATTTAACTTGAAGCATACGACATTAAGATGTTTGGATGGTCCTATACGCCTCTCTGGAACCTTCTCTAGCAGGACTCTGTTGTGGTGACGTGTCATTCCTTACCCTTTGCTTGTAAACCTATAGTTTTGTTTTTATCTTTGCCTCTTATTTGACCCTTCCCTTTCTCCTCGCTCCCCCTCTGGGTCGTCTCTTTTCGACGCGTCCACAGGTAAGGCTCGTTTCCTGGACTCGGTTTCAAGAAACGCCCCGAACGGTACCCGGCGGCGCCGGCAGCAGAAGCAACAAGCTAAAGATGCCTCGGGACAACTTCCTGTCCAGGCCGGGGACTTCCTCCAGTGCCCAGACAGCCTTTCATGTTGTGACTCCAATCACCGCCCTCACTCGCCCGGCTCCATGAATGGCCTTCTGAGAACCTTCAAGGTCAGACGGATGTGTTTTTGTCACGACTTGAGTGGGTTTAAACCTACCTCCTTTTTTTCTTTTTTTTCTTTTTTTAAACCTTTTTTATTCAGATTGAATCTAATCTCTTGGGTTTTCTTGTGGTAGGTGAGTCTTGCTGAGAGGGTACCACACCCTGCGAGCATGGTAACGGATCAACCGCAGGGCGTGGGTCCGCCTGATGCTATGTGCTTCCAGGCCAGCCAGCAGGAACTCGCCATAGAACGGGACGGGCATCACCGCACACAAGCGAACCCGACCAGCCAACAGGTCAGAGCAGGGTTGCGCGGGGAGGCCGCGTCGAGCGTCATTGTCCGCAATTGTGCGTTTTCAGCCTCCCAAGCTGCCACGCCGTTGGAGCTCTCCCAATCGGTCATTCACGGGCCACCTCGCTCCTATCCCCGGGAGCCGGTGCAACACCCGGCCAGGGCTCGACGGACCCCCACAAAACTCAAGCAAGTGAACGGCATATCCTCTGCCCCAGATGCTTCGCTTCATTTCGGCCGCGGTACACAGATGGGTCAGTGGAGCACCAACGCCAATGGAGGTCCACGACACGGGATCTGCCAGAATGAGAGGAGTCTGTTGCAGGCACGGGCTCAGGATGTCAACGGGAACGGCTTCTATACAGAGTTTCTGGCCAGACATGCCTTCCCCACACCACAGGAGCAGAGTCCCTCTCGGTTGAATGGTAACCACCCCAGGAATGGCCTCCTCGGCCAAGTGAGAAGTGGAGGCCACACATCAGGCGGCGTCATCCAGTCCCCTGAGCACTACCCCGCTTCTGATGGCCGGCAAGCATATTTTCCTAAGCGGTCCAACGGATATTTAAACGGTCAGCTCAACGGGAACTACAGCGGGCGTGATGAAGGCAACCTAAACGGATCCTTTGTGCTGAATATTGCAGAAGGCCAGATGAGTGAAGAGAGGCTGGGACCTGTCAGCCTGCACCACCCCAGCCGACCGTTGGCACACAGACAACCGACGCAACCCAGAGGAGATCTGCTGTGGGCCGGGGCCCCGAGCTTTCATCCCTGGCCGAGCAAGATGGAATTGGAGGGGCCCGCTTATTTCTGCAGTGTTGGTGAAATGATGCAAAGCAAGGTGAGGTCATTAGTGATGCATGATTTGTTGTTTATTTTCAAATTCATTGTAAAATAAAACGTTTATCAGATGCTTGGATTGCTAAGTATGTTTAAAGGTGAAGTTTGCCGATTTTCAACCGGCCTTGTATCATTTCAATGTGGGTAGTATATGCAAATGAACAATGTTTACCTTTCCTCCATGTTGCCTGCACGCAGATCTCCTCGATACTTTTGTCCGCCGGATGACACAAATCTTACCCCGACTCAGTCCAATGACAGACTTGGGGTAAGATTTTGCATCTGCGCTGAGCTACGCCCCAGAGACACAGAGAGCATCGGCAACAACTGCAGGCATTTTTTCACACTATATCCTTAATGCGGCTGGATAGAGATAAGGTTGAAAAGCGGCAAAGTTCCCCTTTAAGTCATGCGTATTGTGTATGGAGACTAGAGACAAACTTGTCTCTGATGAATGTTTTTCTTCCTCTGGAAATCGTGTCAGGTAGAGCCGGTGAGATTTCACCAAACCTTGAAGGATGGCCAGGACACCTTGCACAAAGCTAACGGTATTCACCTGAGGTGAGTTGAACATCCTGGATTTACAAATGGTTGGTCCATCTGCTGTGGTCAGTTAACAGCAAAACAACAAAAGATGAGTTGGTACAATGATAATGAATGAAATAATGCATTAAAAGGTTGCATCTGTGTGGTTTGTTTGTTCAAAGTGCTGGGGCAGTTAACGACCGCATGGAAGATGCTGTGCACGATGCAATGGGCCAGTGGAACAAACTGACGGCTAATGTGAGTGTTACGAAAAACAGCCTTAACCCTTGTTTTGATTTGTTAAAATAGGTTGCTTGTTGCTATGTTGCAGGCAGTCCTATAGCTCTTTTTAGCTTGGCGCTAGTGGTCTCCCATGGGCTTTAAGGAAGAATACTAATGCGCATGCCAACACTATGACAAATGTATGGTGTGAGTAACGGCAGCAGAGGTTGCAAAGGCGAGGGCAAACCATTTCAAGGTGTGCTTTAAATGCTCAACCGTTTAACAGTATTTTTTTTCACTTGACTTCCACAGGTAGGCCTAGATGGTGTACGGAAAGCCCCCAAAGCCAAAAAGAGGAAGATCTACAGATGACAGGAACCTATCGATGGATTTTATTTATTTATTTATTTTTGTTTCGTTTATCTTAAAGTGGGCGGAAAGCTCCCTGATTTTTATGTTGTGTCTAATATAAGAAAAAGGTCTGACTTCTGTGAAGCCACATCAGTTTGTGGAATTTTACATATTTGCCACTATCTGGGGAACCAATCGACATCATTGTTAAATTGTATTTTTCTGTGTTCCACTTGAACTTGGTGGTTCTTGTGAGAATCGTCTAATTTGAACTACTGAATACCTACAGTTTGTTGGATTCTGAAGATGGTATTCATATAAAATGGTTAAAGGGGCTGTAGGTAAGATCTGGTTTACTTTCTCATAAACACACACATAATAAATGCCAGATGAATACATGTTATGGCATACATATCATGCCTCTAAAATATTAAATTATATTAAAAAAAACATCTGCTGTGTTGCTTTGTTTACTAAAATGCACACCCCTAAGTCTTGGAGCAGTAGAATGTGTTCCCAAAGCGGTGCACATTCTGTTGCCTAAGAGATAAATCTGGATGAGGAAATTGTGAAGTTGTGTGTTTGAATAAATGTATGAGCATTAAAAGCTAAATTTGATCATCGTTGTTAAAACTCCAATTTAGTGCACCTTGCTATTCCTTCAGGGTTTTAAATTTGGCCTAAAATCGAAACCAGCCAGTCGGTGGCAGACAGTTTCTGGCTGCAATGTCCCCGAAACAGCTTATTAAGAGTTTCAGTTTCATGTGAAGATGGACAACTTGCAAAAACAGACTACATTATATTGCTTTTGGTGTTCCGCAGATCTTTTTGAACACGTTATCACATACAATTATCAAAAATCACAGATGGTGTTTTCTCAATTCCTGCACTGCAAAATGATCGTAGGCGTTCATAAACTTCCCATTCTCCATGATCCACGTGTGCAGCTTTAATGAATAATTCACAAACTATACATTAAACTCTATTAGTGTGTACGCGTTCTACTAAACTATTAAAAGTAATGTAAAAAAGTAGAATTGTGGGGTGCCAACCTTTTTAAACAGTTGATCGATGATTCTGTCTGCACCTTGTAGCGTTGTACTAAATCTAAAAGGCTTCATATGCCTTGTTTGTCAAATACCATGCTTCAGAGTCATCTACATTCTTGGCCTCAAAGTAATGTTACTAAGGGTTGGTTTTCTGTCTCTAAATTCGGTATTTGCTGATATCACCCATCCACTAGCGAAACCGCTTGCTGTGTATGTACATGTTTGCTCTCACCACTTTGTTTCTCAGCCATGTCAACCAACCAAATCTTCAGAATATGATATATATAATAATATAATAATGTTCTCTTACATAAAATGTTTGTAGATTTTCTAAACCCTATGCAGAGGTTCCATCTGGTGTTGAGAACAATATGATGGGGAAAGCCTGTTTTCCAATGCTGGATTATCTATAAAGAGTTGTGGAGGATATTGTTGAATATCAAGTCCCTGTTAATGAAATTTTCTTTTTACAGCCTGTGACTTGGCCCTACCCTGCTGTGCTATCTCAAATCATATACTGTTATTGTGATTCACTATTAAACTAATTTCAGGATGTCCTTTTATTGTATATTCACAAAGCTGTAATCATGTTAGTATAGTATCCAAGTTTAGTTGTGCATTTTCATTTCTTTGCCCCCACTTGCATATATCAGAGCTGGATGGTCATGGACAATGGACAGCCAACGTTTTTAATATCACGGTAGAAAATCCACATCTTGTAACCAACCACATGAAGATAATTCAAGATATCTAATTAACCTGGCTTATAGCCAATGTATCCTAATGAAAAAGAAGGGAATACTTGAAAATCGTGAATATATTGAAATACTTGAATATGATGATACGATTATTGAAGTGCATGTAAATTATCTCACTGATTTACTGAGTTTTACTGTAAATATTCTAAGTGATTGTATGCATATTAAAGTTTCAGTTTTGTCTTTTATTTTGAAATGAATGTTATACTAATTAAGGAAAATATTTACCCCATGTTAAAGATAGTGCTTTATATTTAAAATGTAAATTGTAAATAATGTCATGTAATGGTATTTGTAAATGCCCATAATGTTCTACCCATTTATGAAATGTTCTTAATCAAATCCTATGGCATTTCACCAATTTTAAATACTGCTCGACTGCAACAGGAAATGTCTATTAAACCTATATTTTGTTAAAGAAATCTTCCTGTTACATTTATTCAAAAGTTTTTATGAAGAAACAAAATATTGTCTTTACTTTATATTAAATGGTTGTAGGCCTATCAACTGACTCTTTTGTCATAATTGCACAAAATTACACAAAAGCAATGAGTCTGGAAGTTGTATTTTCCTCATTAAATCCAAAATCGGATTGAATCTTGGTACAGTCAATTAATGTACAGTAGTTGGCCACCCTATTACACCACCACTAGAGTTGATCAACTTTTCTCTTGCAGACTGGATCTATTCCTATTTTTCAAGTAAGACCCCGGCAGAAGCCAATGCATCAATTTGGAGGATTTTAATTAAGAAAGCAAAATTAAAAGGCTGGATCCCCCAAAATATCTGTTGTACTTATTATACTTATAATCACCGCAAATCTATTTTCGTATGTTTATTGTGAGACCGTATTCTGAAATGATTGTAAGGCCGTGGTTGAGTCTATTAACGTGAAACACTGCCTATAAATAAACATTTCTGTGACATTTAATATGCACAACTTGGTCTGACGCGCGAGCCGACATTGCGAGATCCGTGCATGCTGCGCACGCACCACCACGGCCCATGTTTTTCAGATGTGTCGCACTGGCTGCCGGGATTGCTCCGCCGCTGTGTGGACATGTCCGCCATGTTTTCCATGGCGCAGAGAGCAGACCAGACGACAAAAATAGCCATTATATCAGGTTAATCTCGACCAAAAATGGCTTTTCGTGCGACATTTCGAGCAAGTGAAAACCAATGAATTCTACTTTGGTGGAAACAGCCGTGTCCCTCCTGGATTTACACCGATATCTTTATCGCATTCTGGCGGGATTCACGTTTCCTTCGGCGGCTCTGTGATTACGTTAGGCGCTAACAATGAGTAAATTATCGTTCCGAGCGCGAGCGCTAGACGCCGCCAAACCTCTCCCGGTCTACCGCAACAGAGATCTTCCAGACTTAAATGACTGCGTCTCTATCAACCGGGCAGTTCCGCAAATGCCAACGGGGATGGAAAAAGAAGAGGAGCTGGTGAGTGGCTTTTTTAAAAAAAGATAAACTTTGGTGATGGTCCGTTCGCTGTGGGGCCAACGCGATTCACGAACGGATTACGTAGGGGACGTCAGTATTCGCCATGCACTACGGATGGCCGGGCCCTTGAATTTGCGTCAACGACGTAAATCAAGTCGATTTTATACACTTTGCGTAGCGTTACTTAGATTTCGCTGCTTTCAGTGGGCGTGACGTCAGTCTTTCTGCGTAGTTCTCTTGGCGACTGGCGACGCAAGCGACTGAACCAGCATGCTCTGCCCTGTGCCTTTCCGTGATGGTGCTAGCCTCCCGGAAAAAACGAGTCAATTAATACATCACGTCAATATACGGTTTATTACTAAGGCACATATTTGACCCCAACGTGACACTTTCGTCATCACCGTTTCCATGCGAAACTCGTGTTATTTATACAATTCAACTAGCTAGCTCCATTTCTAGGTCACTATTTGACAGTTGTCGTAAAACTTAATTTTCCCTTCATGTGGTGTTTAGCTCTAGCGCTGTCACTTGACGTGTGATAATGAATACGGTCATGCACCGTTTAAATCAAATCAATTTGTATAGCCCGCTAGCCCGCCATGCATGACAACAGTTTGCACTGTTGATACCGTTAAGACGGCTGGAAGTTCGGTCAAGTGTCAAGAGCGTACAATCTGACACATTTTAATCTATTGGAAATTGATCGGGCGCCCACGGCGAATAGCAGCCCGTCTTGGCGCTGTCATAGCCAACATGTTTCTCTTGAGTATGTTGGTATTTGTATTCTCCGTTATTCTGTTGTAACCGGCTATTGGTGCACACCCGTGACATTAATGTCATGGCACACCTATGCTTTCAGTCAACACAGCAGGCTTTTCAACACGCCATATTATGCATTATACAGAGCATATTCTGATTATTATTCTTCCTTGAATATTATAAACGACTCCCAGTATATAATTACTATTATTCAATAGGATACCATTCAAACGATGTTGACATGGAAGCTTCTTCAAGTTCTGCTTTCTACTATTACTACTACTCTCTATGTTAACATAGCTATCAATATCATGATTTGATATTGGGTATATTGCCATCTAAATTCTACATAGCCTAACGCTAGTGTTTGAGAAAGGTGTGTCGATTTAACCGACACACCTAATAGGCCTAATATGTCTTTAATAACTAACCGTAATACCATGGCTGTAAACTCTCCTCAGGAGCACCATCTGCAGAGGGCCATCTCTGCCCAGCAGGTGTACCGGGAGAAGAAGGAGAACATGGTGATCCCGGTGCCCGAGGCAGAGAGCAACATCACCTACTACGACCGCCTCTACAAGGGAGAGCTCAAGATTCCCAAACAGCTCATGCACATCCAGCGTGAGTACCAGCATGACTACTTCCCAGGTCGTCCCGGGACCACCTCTGGTGCGATGTAGAGTGTGGCACTTGTTTCCTGCTTGTGTCAAATGGGCAGTGGGCTTTCAGTGTGGGCTCATCAGCAAATATATTAGGAATGTGACTTGTACTGCTGAGCCCGAATATTCGTTCGTTAGGTAGGTTTTGCTAATCTCAATTCAGGATTTGAATGCAATGAAAATCTATTTTTTTATGCTGATGCATATTTGCGAACCACAGGTAGAGGGTTAGGTTACATTTTGTCCAAATATCCCAGGGATAAAATAACAAAAAATATGTAAGGGCGCGAGACAAGTAACGATAGCCATCATCAAAATGGCCCAGCCAAACATGGGATGACGAATCATCCTTTGTTAGTTTTGTATTCGGATATTAGAACATTATTTGAATTATTCGTATTATACCTGTGTTGATTTCTCTTTGGGTAAATAGCCCTAGTCCTGCTGTGTCGTTTCGTGCAATGTTCAAACCACCTATTTGCTTTGTGATCACTGGAAGTAGGCCTACCCTGCCGTATCGGACCCGGACCAATGAGTGGATCCAAAAGGCACTGACGTCCACGTAGCAGTCCTTCGTGATATTGTAGTTTTGCTCCTTGTGTTATTAAAATAACACTGGAAATTAAAATGATGAATGATTAAAACCGCGATTCTGCAGCAGAGTCTCTGTCGGCTCCGATTCAGGCAGGGAGAGATGCGCACTACGAATTGACTTGAATTGACTCTCCGATTATTCAAATGTTCGCTTGGAAACCCTAACATTTATCCGAAGCTTGAAATTTCTGGGCCGGCCCTAATGTCTACTACTCCTACTCCGTCTACTGGGACACTAGGGGCCATGCATCGTCTCTTCTGTGTTAGTCAAGCACTCAACTCTATTACAGTCCATTTGAAAGTGTAGAATGATGTTATTACCATATCCTCTCTGTTCTTTAAACCCTCCGAATGAAACCACAGCATGTAATATAAAAGTATTTTCTCTGTTGGCTTTTAATAAATAATAACTTCATATAGTGCCTTTCAAGGGACCCAAGGACGCTGTTGCCAACGCCGCAGCCAATCCCATTCAAACAACTGGCTGTTCAAGTGGAAACTCTGTATCAAACCACTCAAACCAATAAACCAACACTGACAGTTAATTTCCGGGGGGCCAGTTTAGCTTTCAAACCAAAGGTGGTTTTACTGCCGTGTTGTGCATTAGAGAGCGTCTCTGTGTTGCTGTCAACAGATGTTGAAGATGGCAGCATTTGATGCAACTCATTATATGACAGAGGGGCAATAGGTGTTTGTGTGTGCGCATGCATGCGTGCGCGCCTGAGCATGTGTGTTCAGGAGGGCTATTCGTTCTTGCCAAAGGCCTGGAATGATAATTGAATACCAACTACTTGCAAATTAAAATATGCACCAGTTCTGTTCCTGTTTTGGCCGGTCTACTGTGAGAAATATATATAAGAAACTGGCACGTTGTCGCACGAGGCCCCAACACCTGCCGTTGGTTTCAAAACATAACATTTTCATGTGACGTATTCTGTTCCGCTGTGCAGCCCTGGGCCTCGATAACGAGCAGCCCGACTACGATATGGACTCTGAGGACGAGACGCTCCTCAACAGGCTCAACCGCAAGATGGAGATCAAGCCGCTGCAGTTTGAGACGATGGTGGACAGACTGGAGAAGGCCAGCACCAACCAGGTGCGCCTCACGGTTCACTTCTCCTTTATCTGCATGTACACTCTGAATCCTAGATCCTTGTGTCTGGTCTGTTATCTCTCCCGGTGCGTGGCACGCTCGCATTCCCCTGCGGAATCCTAAATTGATTCGATTTTAATTGAGTCTGTGTTCCTCCACAACCCCCTAGGTGGGAGTGGATGTGTGTGTGGAAGTCATTTCGTGGCAACAGTTCTTCTGACTCTCTCTCTCTCCTCCCGATGTGTTTCGTAGCTGGTGTCCCTCCCGGAGGCCAAGGTACTGCTGAACGAGGACGACTACCTCCTCAAGTCGGTGTACGACTACTGGGTGAGGAAGAGGAAGAACTGCAGGGGGCCGTCGCTCATCCCGCTGATCAAGCAGGAGAAGCGGGACGGCTCCACCAACAACGACGCCTACGTGGCCTTCCGGCGCCGGACGGAGAAAATGCAGACCAGGAAGGTGAGAAGCGTTGAAGAGCCTCCGCCGCGACATTTCTTTTTAGTTTGAGATCGGGAGTGAGCGACTCTAGACTTGAGCTCAGCGTCACTGGTTGGAATAACACTAAAATTGTCAAATTCTGAGCCGCAAATAATCACAGTTCTTCAATACCGTCTCTCCTGTTTGCGCCCCAGAACCGCAAGAACGACGAGGCGTCTTACGAGAAGATGCTGAAACTGCGGCGGGAGTTCAGCCGCACGGTCACCATCCTGGAGATGATCAAGAGAAGGGAGAAGGCCAAGCGAGAGCTGCTCCACCTCACGCTGGAGGTGGTGGAGAAGAGGTGAGGGCGCCCCCATGCCTACATAGGACTGCCAATGTAACTTAATATGTGCCCACAGTCATCTCATCCGTCTTGTGTGATAAGGAGCAATGGTGTTTGTGCGTGAAATTGTTCATTATTTTGGACTAAAGCCCAAATGGAACTGATCAACCCAACAGGTGTTTCATCCTATTATTGTAATGCCTTTTGTGTGACCTGCCGTGACACTTTATAGCAGAAGTCAACTCCATAATGTCCTTCCGTGTGGGCTCACCGCGGTGCATGTTTCGCGTGCGTTCACAGGTACCAGTTGGGCGACTACACCGGCGAGGTCCTCAGCGAGGTCACCGTTCCCCTGGCCGAGAAGCCGGCTTACATCGCTCCCGTGAGCCTGGCCAACGGCATGCGCCACAAAGCAGACATGAAGATCAAGGTGCGGCCCTCGAGATGCCTTCATTACACCCGGCGCCAGGGAGTCCTGTGCACTGAAGTATACGTAACGCACACATAACGTAACTTATCATCGTTCCCTCCCCGTCTCCCCCGTCTAGACGCACAAGGCAGGTCTTCCTCACGCCTACCCGGTTTCCATAAAGGACGAGCTTCCGTTCGACTTTGTCCGGCCAAAGAAGAAGTACACCAAGAGGGACAAGTTGAACCCCCCGCGCCGCCCCGGCCGGCCCCCGGGCCACTACACCGTCAACAAGGCGGACATCAAGCAGTACGACTTCCACAGCTCGGGGGAGGATGACTTCCCAGCGCCCCTGGTGAGTACCTGGGCGCCCACCTAGCTATACCTCTCCCACTCTGTCCCATCACTCGAGTGTGTGTGTGTGTGTGTGTGTGTTGCTTCAGTCCTTCGTCCTGGTCCTTCTTACAGTATAGTGGTCTTAATCGTACATGCGTATGATGATTTATACAGCAATAATACAGTGATGATATTGACATTGTACCACCATGCGGTGAGATACTAATACTATATATACGAGAGATGGTGAACTAAATACGTAAACCTTAAATTCAATTCGCACCATGTTAACCTCTAGCCAGGTTATCACGCATGGAAACGTAAAAAGTAGACGCGCAAGTTGCCACATTTTTTTTCTGTTTTATTGTAACAAATTATTAATTCATTTAATTGGTATATTCTTTGACTGTGGACACGGCGACGTTTTGCTGGGCTAATGACTCGAGTGAAACCGCATGTGGCATTAAGGCGCGGTGGCGTGTCGTAGGCCATTGTCTGGCCCCGACTCCGTCTCATCTCACCGGGGATATGATTTGGGAGGCGACCATGTGCATCTAATTTCACGGTGCGCCTTTGGTTGTGCTCATGCTAAAGCCCGCGTCCCGCGTCTCCTCCTCCTCCCCTCTCCCCCAGTCTCCGCCGTCGGAGCCAGACGAGGAGAACGATCCCGACGGAGTGTTCGCCTTCCGAAGGAAAGCCGGGTGCCAATATCTCTCGGTAAGTCTGGCTCGCCGGAGCCCCGTCTGGACGGGGGGACAACAATAAAAGCTGGGTTTCTCTAACTCGAACCCCCTGATTAGAGTCTGCCCGTCTGGGCACGGTATGCTAGCCCCGCAGGAAAGGGTACCTCCACAGATGCCGTAATGTTCACTTTTGCAGTGAGGAGTTGATAACGAGCTATTTCCTCCCAAGTGTTTTCTGGTTGTTGGCAGTTGTGTCAGAGATTCAGCCTCGGATGCTGCCTCGCCCGGTGTTCAATTTACGAGTGCCAAATTTCTTACTCTAAACTCGTACTCTAAAGTTTGAAATTGGTCGATGCTCTTCATTTGCACTGCATACCTCCGTTCCTTCCAACTAGAAATCTTTGAAAATACAGTGAGAAGCTTGTTGTCGATGTAGTCCTTCGGTCTGAAGAGATTCAAAAGTCTCAAGAGACCCTCATCAGGCCACAGCACCCAGGTGTTGCCACCAGGGGGACACCCGTGGGTAACTTGTCATTCTCACGATGTGTAAAACGTCCTTGGGTCAATCCTCTCATTCAAGAGTACCTGAAAATGGGATGTTAACGGTCAATCGATGATCGGTTCATTGGTCGTTAAGAAGTTGATCGATCACATGGAATTTGATCAATCTAACGTTGGTATGGAACTGTAGCATCGGCTTGAATTGTATCAATTCAAGGAAATATTTTACGGCATGGCAACAATGAGATGACATACCAGAGGGCATAATTTACAGTTTCAATTTTTGTAGTGTAAAATAGCGATGTTTGTGGATGATGATATGATAAGTGGTTATGATAAGTGGGTGTGCCGCTGTGTGCAGTTGGAGCGTTCTTTAAAGAATAACAGGATTCAGGATTTTTCAACCTGGCCCCATTTTCCCATAATTTTGGGTCTAACTGACTATAAAATTTGTGTTATCTAAAAGATTTAAAGTCATGGCTGAATATTTAGCTGATTTAGACAATGAGATTTCACGAGACTTCTCCTCGAGCGACACTTGGTTAGGCACAATAACAAACAGGCCGAATAAGGAAATGTCTTGAAATTTGCATCGCTAGTTGTATCTTATGCTAGGATTGTGGTTAGAAGCACCGATCTAGGGGCGGGTATTGCAAATTTGCGGAAGCTACAAATTCTAGAATACAACGCATCAGACACATTATTGCATAACGCGTCCATGTGTCTGTATCTGTCCATTTACAAATAAACCATGACTAACCAACTAATCCAAATGAGACACGGTGATAAGTCGGCGACTCGCCTCTCATTTCTCTAGTAACCAAAATATGGTCAGTGTATTTTCCATGCGGCCCCTTGCTGTGCTGTGTTGTGTTGTCCCCGTGGTGACGTCTTCCTCCCCTCTGCCCCGCAGCCCTGTGTGGAGCAGAACCAGGGGCTCCTGAGGGAGCACCCGGAGCTGGCCGGGCTGGACGCCCTGCGCCACCGCCACTCCCTCACCGCCCTGTGTGTTCCCCGGCGCTGCATAGGCCTGGCCCGGCGCAGGATGGGCCGCGGTGGCAGGTGACTTACATACGTTCTTCGTCTATGTTGTAATGTATCGTTCGTGTTACTCTACAAAATGCTGCAGTGAAAATCTTTCCTATTGTTATACCATCTGCGTTTCGGTCTAGATGCTGACTCTTGCGGTTTGTTTGGCCTTCTATTATTGACTTTATGAAGACCATTTTGCGTTTATGGTGTGTGTGTGTGTGAGGACTTGGAGAGTATGACTGTGCTCCAAGGCTGACGTGTGTGTTTATGTTGCATCAGGGTCGTCCTGGACCGGGCCTCCACCGGCACGGACACGGTGCTGAGGCAGCTGGCCCCGGACGTCGTCACCGCGCCCGGCACCGCGGACTCCCCCAGCCCCCCCCAGAGAGCCCCGGGGCCGCTGTGCGCACCCGGCTCCTCCCTGTCCGAGATCCTGGACAACATCCAGGCTCTCAGGTGGCGCTGCTTCAGGCCACGCCCCACTCAGGACCACAGCCAGGCCAGCCGGACAGGGAGGCTCTCGACGGACTGCAGGCTGGCCGCGCGCTTCTCGGCCGGCGCCAGGAATGGCATGGGTACGCACTCGCGGTCGGCCCTTTGCCTGACGTGAACGTCTTCAGTGTATTTAGGCCACCCCGTCTTCATACTTTCATTCTTTGAGTCGTTGAGCTTACTTGCAGCGTAAACAATTTCAGAGGTGCGCTACAAGCGACAAATAGCCGCATGAACCGCGCACAAGGGCTGCGACCATGTCATTTTTGGTTCATGCCGGCTAGGTTTTAAGCTGCCGGCATTAGGCTAGTCTGCCTTGCCTTGATGCCGGGTCCCTCATGGCTCCTTTGTGCTGTGCAGGGGCCATCACAGAGGAGCAGTACCAGGACCACCAGCAGCAGCTGGCCCAGATGCAGAAGCAGCAGCTGGCCCAGACCTCCACTCCCCCCGCCAAGCATTCCTCACAGCCGGAGCTCAACACCACGCAGGTAGACCAACGCTCACAAATCTGTCACGTTTATAAAATAACGCCAGGAAAAGATGCAGATCTTTAAAGAAAATCAAGCTCTTGACTTGTTGTTGTTGTTGTTGCTTGGACAATTCCTTGGTTACATCCCCTGAGTGTTCTGCTCTCTTCCATCGGTATTGCAGACCACTTGTTCTAGCGATTACACGTCAAAGACCCTGGACTCTGCCAGCGCACACTTTGCAGCCTCGGCGGTGGTCAGCGCTCCGCCACAGGGCCACGTCAACAACGAGAACAAGCCCCACAAGCCCAGCGTCAACGGTGTCCTCCATCCTTCGGGTAAGCTCAGCGGCTCGTCTCGATGACCACAGTATCGAGAGTCGCGGTCGAAGCACCAACATCGAAACCTTCAGGCCAGCATTGCCTCTGGTGGACTGATTGGCAAGCGGTTCATCACTCTGTACCAATTTAAGAAACTGCAACAGAAACAGCATTTGTGACATGGTGTGGCAGTCCTTGGATGGTGTTTGGATGCTCTTTGAACATCTGCCAACATATGGGTGGAATGCACAACCTGCAGCGTACCTAATTTAAACCAATCAATGTAGTGCCACGCTCATGAAGGATGCTAGAATTTCAACCAATCAGGATATTGAAAAGTAGATGAGGTCACCCAGCAGTGTATTATTAAGTAAAGTATTTGGCAGTAACACAGTCACGCATTGGCTCCTCCTCACAGGCACCTCCAGACCGCCCCACTCCGCGGCCGCCGCCACCACCACCCCTAGCACCAGTACCACCAGCACGGGCAGCGC
>OMNR01044062.1:0-17104 GCA_900303205.1 Mora moro
CACTTGAAATCAGGGAAGCGGACTCTGCTGGAACATTTAAATCCAAACTTAAAACCTACCTCTTTAACCTCTCATATGGTTGCTAGGAGTGTCCCTCAGCTCTCATTACAGCTACATCGACCTGTTAGCCAGCACTAGCCTACCCCTGCTGCCGATGGGTACTAGATTAGAGGTTCCCCACACGTTCCTTGTCCACCCTGCCCTCTAAAACTCTCTAAGTTTTTGTTTTAGTGTGCTGCTGTGATCACCCCACCTGATGGCTACCAGCATGCCCACCAGCCAGCACCCTCATCGCCATGGACAAATATTCATTCCCATTCCTTGCTGTACATCTGTATTTAAATTGTATATTTGATTTTCACCATTGCAATCCGAACCATCCCTGGAAGGAGGGATCCCCCGCTCTGCGTTGCTTCTCAAGATTTCTTCCTTGTTAACTAAGGGAGTTTTTTCTTGCTCTTAGGGGGGCTAGGGTTTAGGGGGGTGTCATTCGTCATTCGTACATGGCCTGTAAAGCCCTTTGAGACTGCAACTGTGATTAAGGGCTATACAAATAAAATTGACTTGACTTGACTGACTCTATCAACAACAACCTTTCGTTTAAACCTGCTCACCTGCTGTATCACCTGAGGAGGTGGATTGCAGTGCTGCATGTATGTACAGGGTTAGGGTCAGGGGGGAAGTATCAGGGGGAGGTGTCATGGTTGTGCTCCAGCCCCAAAATACTTAAACAATGCTCCTGGGGAAGTTTTATATAGTAGTATAGAACCCATAGTACGTAGTTGATGGAACAGAATGACTTTATTTGACCAATATAAAGTATTATACTAAGCAGCAAGCAATTTGTACACATACAACAACAACTCTTAATCTATAAATAGCAGATTAAGGCATAATGATATTGGAATATAATAGCAAAGACCCCAAAATGGTTAGGCTGTTATCAGTACCAAGCTAATGGAAGAGAAGCTTATTTTTATTACAGAAATATATACCCCGCAACAAGTAATTTTTACACAGAAGAAAAAACCTTTAATGTATAACTAGCTAATTAAGCCAGATTGATAGTGGAATATTTGACCAATAATCACAAAGTGCTGATGATACATGCTGTTATCAGCATTCAGCTCAGTATACAAACACGGAAACGTTTGAAATAACATTAACGTTATTTCAAACTCTGAATAGCTAGTAAATACCTACCATATCTATCAGTTAATCTAGTTATGTTTTGTTTTTTTAGCTAATGTTAGATTAAAACGATAGCTAGCTAGCTAACGTTAGCTGAACATACCTTGACTGAACTGAAGGCTTCTATGGCATCTATAAAGCCAGTGAATGTTCATGGTAAACTACTGTAATTAGTCATGCAGGTGTAACAGAGTTAGAAATAACCTCTATTATGAATTTCTACCAAACTGGTATGCTTGTGTTATATGTGTAGTTGTAGAGCCAGCTGGTGTGTTAATAGCACAACTGCATAGCCATGAATACCAAGCTGGAGCTACATGTGTTCAACCAATGTTTTTTTAATTTTTTTATTGCTTAGGGTTTGTTTCTGTAGCGATCGGTGATGTGCATTTTGACTATAAGCACTACTAATATGTAATTGGAAAGTTAGACATTATGTGCAGGAATAGTAGCTAGCTAGCCATGCACTTGCTGCCTTGTTCTCGGTCGAAATGTTTTCTTGTAACTCTTAGATTTTATTCTTTTTTATTCTTTATTGCACAGTACTGAATGATTACAGTCATGAAAACACTGTTGATGACTTTGTGTGTTGCTAATTTTTGTACCAGGTAGGCTTTGTTAAATGTGATGCAAGGTTATCGTACCACAACAATGCCCTATATAGAACACATAATGGTGCTTTATTTGTTGTCTATGGACAACATGTTTTTATTGAATGTTTTACAGTTTTTATAGTGAATGTAACAGAAAAATAGCTCTGTCTGGGAGCTCTTTAGTATCATACAGTACATTATTACCATTATTAAGAGCACATGGTTATGGAAATGTATAAAAAAGAAAAATACTTCCAAGCTGGAGAACCGAATGCTTGCTGTTACAAAACACACTGTTGATGACTTTGAGTGTTGGTCGTTTTTGTGCCAGCACCAGAATAAAGAGAGAACCAGAGTGAGAGCAAGTCCTTAGACATCCACACAAGGCCACAGATAGACACTACTCGTCACACAAACATACCTTTATCTTGCTGTTTTTTCTAAATTTCTTTCTTTCTTTTCTCTGCTCCAGAATGATGTCCTCTTTTGCTGCTTTTTCCATCGATGGAGAGGAGAGGACTATAACCTAACGTTAGTCTGACTGACTGTGCATGCATCAAAATGCAGTTAATGTCAGTTACAGTGCGCATCCATAATCAATGATTACCATTCACATAATATAATCACAAAAACATTTCATTTCAAGCTCTCTTGTGGGACATTTCAAGCTCTCTGGGGGGCCCTCTGGTGGCCACGGGGGCCCTAAGCAGGCGCTTAGTTGGCTTAAGCGTGGGGCAGGCCCTGGATGTGTTGGTGTGCTGTTGTGGCTAAATCATTGACCTCCATGCACTTCAAAACAGTAAAAAATAGTATTATTCGGTGTGTGGGCTCTCTGGGCTGTTTTGTAAATTTGCCAGACATTAGCCTACTCCACCTAGGCTTGGTCACTAATGCTTGGTATTGGTACATTGGGTTAGGTTAGGTTACACAATCCTGCTTTACTCTTATCAGGCAAATGTTTAACCATGTGCAATTAATGTGTGATAGTTCATGTCAAGTTGTAAAAGAATGCTAAAGTGCATTAGTTTAAAGTATCTTGTTTTGCACCACATCAAGACCAACATCAGAGAAAACTGCAGTGGTTTTGCTAAGGTAAGAGTGCAGTCAATGTAACATTACGCTCAAATGAATGGAAGAATATATCAAATATATAGGTGTCATGAGTTATGTTATGATAATAATCAAGTGAGTATCAAGTAGACCTAAACAACTAAATGTATTGTCGAGCCTATAAAGTAGCAAACATGACACTTATGTTAAACATTTAGTTCAATTATGTTAAAAAACTAAACAAGAGGTAATTGTAACATAAAATAATATGTTGTGTGGTGTATGTATATGACCTATTTACTCTTAATTTGTGTTATATATTTATACATCAAATTGATTAGGGTATATTAGTTATTTTCTTATATTTCATACTGTATGACAATAATTTGAATTATTAATTTATTTACTGAAATTATTTAAATGTTTTCTCCACCTCAAAAATGGCCAAAGGTTAAATGAAAATGCACTTGGTTTGGATCACCCTCCTTCTCCTCTGCTGTCCAGCTATTGTGTTGGCAGGAAATGTGCTGGTTGTCCCAGTAGATGGGAGTCACTGGGTGAACATGGAAATTATTGTTGAAGAGCTACATTCAAGGGGCCACAGTGTCTCAGTTTTGCGAACAGCAGACAGCTGGTACATCAAGGAAAGCTCCCCCTTCTATACTGCTATTACTCTCAATATGGAGAGTGGCTTTGATGAAGACTTCATCACTGTATTAATTGGTAGCCTCCATCATGCACAAGAAGGGGTCAAAACTGATTGAGCATATTTTTGAACACTTGATGGAGTCTCTACAGGATGCAAAATTTGACATGATTCTGACAGACCCGGTCATACTAACTGGTGTCATGGTTGCCGCCACTTAGATCTGCCTTTAGTCTTTAATGTGAGATGGACATGTCATGGTGAAGGCCATTTCTCCATTGCCCCCTCTCCTCTTTCTTATGTTCCAATGCCAGCGATGGAGCTATCCGATAAGATGAGCTTCCGAGAAAGAGTTTTGAATATATTTGCTTACTGCATCTCACAATTTCATATAGCACATTATGTCACCCCATGCTATGATGGTTTGATGCAAAAATACTTTGGCCAAGATTCCTTCATGTCCCTTTTTCAAAGAGCAGACCTGTGGCTTATGAGAATTGACTTTGTTTTGAGTTTGAGTTCCCACGGCCCACCATGCCTAATGTAATCTATATGGGAGGATTTCAATGTAAACCTGCTAAACCTCTTCCTCAACACCTGGACGATTTTGTCCAGAGTTCAGGAGAACACGGAGTCATTGTTATGTCTCTGGGGATACTCATTGCAAGTCTTCGCCATGAAGTATCTGAGGAAATCGCTGCTGCTTTTGCAAAACTACCTCAGAAAGTAATCTGGAGGCATAAAGGTGAACCGCCAGCATCCTTAGGCAACAACACATTACTAGTTGATTGGATGCCACAAAATGACCTTTTAGGACATGCGAAAACCAAAGTGTTTGTGGCGCACGGAGGAACCAATGGAGTACAAGAGGCAATTTACCATGGAGTTCCTATCCTGGGACTTCCATTGATCTTTGACCAACACGACAATCTCTTCAAAATACAATTTCGAGGAGCTGGCAAAATACTAAATATATTCACTATTAACAGAGACAGCTTTCTACAAGGCATTGAAGAAGTCACCCATGAACCCTCATACAGAATGAACATCTCTCTATACTCCATAGGGACCTGCCAATGAAGCCATTAGACCACGCCCTCTTCTGGATAGAGTATGTTATATGGAACAAAGGTGCTGCTCATCTGAGATCTGAGTCTTACACAATGCCTTGGTATTCCTACCACTCTGTAGATGTGATCCTGTTTTTATTAGGAATTGTGCTGATTATGCTCCTGACCTTTGTTGTGTTAGTCAAGAGACTGTGCTTATGTGTCTGTCAAAGAATAAAACGCAAACGTGACAATGGATAGCATGTGTTTATATAGAGAGCCTAAGTCCTGCCCCTTCCGCTGTCCCCCATGGGACCTTATTTCAGAAAGAATATGTATGGTAGTCGACGGCGAGAGACAAATAATTGTTTGGTCCTGTTTGAATTGTGCCATGAATTGCACATATGATGTTTGTCAATTTAAATGATAATTTAGCAGGGCAATAAATTTGCAGTTTGTTGTAAAACAGTAAAGTAACATTTGGTTTTGTGTGAAACCGCTCAGTGCACTACATTTCTCGTCACCAACATGTAACTGAACATGTACATGTACATGTAGCTGATGTGTTTTATCCAGCGACTCCTGGCGCAAGATCCCGGTACAAAACACAAAGGCCTTGCGTTAACTCTGGGTTAGAAACCTGGGTTAGCTTGTGGAGAGAAAGTTATGATGTCACTTACTCAACTTTTGTGTGTGCAGTCTTTCTAATCACGTACTTTCACTTTGTCTTACATTTCAACAGTTTTAGACAAACTGCAACTTTCTTGACTTGCTAAATTATCTTTTAAATTGACAAACATCTTATGTGTAATTCATGGCACAATTCAAACGGGATCAAAAAAATATTTGTCTCGCCGTTATATATAATATATATATGGTATTCAATCTATCTATCAATCTATTTGTCATTGTGCACATTTGTGTAAGACATATACTCACTGTTTTCGTAACACTTGTTTGGTGCATTATGGATATTTGGTCCTAACAAAGAATAACCTTTCTGTGGTTCAACATTGTGAAAGCATGTTTTATGCAATTGTTTAAACCATATAAATAAGGGTTAACCAGTAGCCAGTAAAGTAACCAGTAATCAAATTAAGGTAATCAATTAATATGTACATCATCACCTAGATCTGGGTAATCAATTAATATTTTATTGGCATATCTAAAAGTAATCAAGGGTATGTTTAAGAAAACAAAATTTGCATTGTAAATACAGTTTCTCATTGGAAAGAAAATGACTGGACTGTCTACCCCACTACCAGTCTGTGTATGCAAAAAAACATACATATGTATGCACAAAAACATGTCTCCATTATGTTATTTATGTATAATTATATAATTATACAAAAAAACATGCATCAATGTAACATGATAGACACTCTTGGGAGTCAGGACTTAATATGCATAAATAAGGTGGTTTGTCCTTGATTGCTATTTAGATTTATAGAAGTGCTGATGAAATTAGTCAACAGCACCCTGTTCTAGATGGTGATGGATAGATCCTTGAAATGAGAGGTTGGTGCTCCTAACACTGTATAGACGGACTGGGTTTGTAGTAGAATCACTTAACTCATAGTAGAACATCTAATGTCATCTTTAGCTATTCTTGCAATGGTTCTTAATATTTTATAATGAAAGTGATTATGTGTTGTCATGTAATGTTATGTAATGATATACTGTTATTAAAACAAATGTATTTTAGAGCTGGGCCAAACAACTATAATAACATTATAATACCATTAGTCTGGCCAACATTATATTGATGAATAAAGACACTTCAGACACTGAAAATGAAAGTTATCTCGACATATTGTCAAATCAAGTATACCGTTGTCATTACATATATTTGTACACAATCACTGAGCAATACATTAAATAAATAATTCCTTTATTACAAAACAAATGTCAGTACTTCTTAAATTCTAGATTTGGCTACTAACAACCCAACACAATACATCACAGTTTCATACATCATGCATGTACAATATTTTCCATATCAATACTGCAGTAGGCATAATCATATATAGTTAAATCATAGTTGCAATATATAGTATAAGAATCATTGGATGATTCAGTCAGGAGTCTTTTGCATGCAGCAGACAAAAAAGTGGCCCTGAATTTTTGTGATATTTTACTTTGACAACACATTTTCACTATATACTCTATATTTGAAGCAGCCTTGGGGATCTCTATACATTATAGCATCAGTAGATGTTCACCACCTTTGGTATTAAAATAAAGGCAACAATCATGTATTCTGGCTACAGAACATCCTGTTTCCCTGTATCCAATTTCCCTTGTTGTTTAAAACTTCTATTACATGGTTTTACTAAAGGTACAAAAGAGGTGCTGATGTAGTTTTCAGAACAATAAAATATGTGCACTACAAATGCACTAAATATAATAGAAGTGAATTACCACTTTAGAAAGTAGTGTGCTGCAGTGTTAGTCCAAGAACAAATGTATCATGAAACAAAGGCCTTTATAAGGCATTAAGACATGGAAGAGACATGAAAGAACTATTTACAAATGTACACAAGGCACTTGTTGACAAAACAATGGAAAACCAATAGTGAAGTCTATTCTGTAAGTGTGCATGCCAGACAGATTTAGCGCACATCCCCATGTGAACTCGATGGTCCAGCAGAGCAGGCTCCTCTCATGGAGACCGGGTCCGCAGAGAGCTCATCCTGAGTACTGTAAGCTCTGCTACATCTGCATCCTGCAACATGTCCTGTTCACAGCTCTGTCTGACCACATATACGATGAGTCCCACACAGATGAATATCAGAAGGATTATACCTATAACCTAGGGAAAGAAAAGGAGAGTAAAGTCACAGTGCATGTTGATATAATAATAAATAAATAATGAAACTATAAAAAGGTATTACGATTTACTATTTAGTCATTTAGCAGACATTTATCCAAAGCAACTCACAGTGAATTCAAATACAGTTCATTAAGGAACATGTTAGTCGTCTTGCTCAAGAATGCCTACAGGTAGACTGTGGACATTGAGGGATGGAACCCAGAACCTTCCGACTAGAACTCAGACAACCTAGCCACTACACTATCCTGGCCTCGATATAAGTTAATGCAATGTTATTTATACGCTTATTATTGTAATCGTTTAATTTACATTATGCATGTTTCAGTATAGTTCATTTACAGTGCATCCTTGACCCCGTAAATCTATGCAATCCATTTATAGATAATTCTTCCACTCACCTGAGAAAAAACAAATAACTGCTGGGAGCGAAGCATCAGTTCTTGTAGAGGGACATCCCCCTCACTAGTTGGCTCACACCACTTTTGAGGAGCTGCCTTGTCCACTATCACGAATCTGCCCTCCCAGTCTGTCATAGCACAGGCAAAGTACTGGCCGTCCAGGAACAGCAAAATCAGCCAAACAATAGCGGGAACAAAACTTGAGAAGGAAACAGTGTTCCTGCACCACGTACCACATCTGCACCCTTGAATGATCAGCATCAACGTGAAGGCCATTACGGCAGGAATGATGAAGAACGCAGAGGAAAACACTCCGTTCCATGTAGGACTGCAAGGACACTCAAACTCCAACTCTACCAGCTTCTCTAGTCCCATGAGGATAAAGCCAAAAGCTACATTTGACACCAGAGGACTCTTGCTAAGCTCATTCTTCAGCCTGGTAAGCCATTGTTGTCTACTTTCCATAATAAATTGACCAGAAAATAAATATAGAAGTTGTAAAAAACCCAAAAGAGGATCCACCGTTGTGAACGCATTGGCCACAGTTAAGTGATGCGTAATTAACAAGTCCAGGGCTAAGTTTTACCCCCAGGCGAAATGCCACACTTCCATTCTCATTGGCTTTGAACAAAGGAGGGCGTGCCATACGTGCAGACATTCTTGCACATGATTGGTCGACAATAGATTTCAGGTGGGGTTACATTTTAAACGTAGTCTTCCATTGACAAACTGGAGGGAGGGGAGTAAAAGGGAGGGAAGTTTCTTCTGCGGCTCAGTTTAGACCAGCCCTTCTCAAATGTCCAGTGTACACGGAATGGCTCGGGATATCAGTAGCAATTGAATGTTCAAATGACACTTATTTAGGTATTTCATTTGATAATGGAGATAAGTGGTTATACTAATCAACAATGTATGTGAACTAGTCCGATATAATATCAATTATATTTCAATCAACTATAAGAAGGATGTTCTTTCAAATATAATTCATTGGTTCAACTATGGGTCCAAAGATATTGGTGGATGACAGCATAGGTCAGGTGTGTTGTAGGATGGCCAAATTAAGGCTTTTTGAAATCTAAATGAAAATTAAAAGGTTAGATAAGTCATAGATTCATCATGTCTGATGATTAATACAGGAGTGTAAACCTAATTTAAAAATGATACGTTGATGCCATATTCATATTACTACTCACAAAAGCTTTCCATCGGTCCTGGACGTTTGATAATCTTAGCTATAACTCACCACATGAGGTCGCCCATGTAGCACAAAACAACAACGGGATTACAGGGGGCCATGTTAGGTGGCGATGCCTTGTCGTAGACTTAATTCAGTTTGAAAAAAAATAACCGGATTGTTCTCTACGAGGTTTTGCTTTACAAATGAGCTCACGAGTAACACCCTTAGGCTCCTCCCATTCAAACACAGCAGACAAAGGTCTGCTATCACACACAGAGAAGACATTGTACAGTACAGTGTATATATATATATATATATACACATACATACACACACACACACACACACACACACACACACACACTGTATTGTACTGTCCCCAGAAAACCCTACTGATATAGGATACATATGATACTCCTCTAGAATGAGCCCATCTACATTTCTATGCAGCCCAATACTGTATCCTGCATCATTATATCAGTATATCATATTCCTGGTCTAGAAGGGCCCACTCTGCCTCATTCTGTTTGACCAGACTACCTACAATACACAATTGTTGAATTGTTGTTGTTAAAGGTAAGTTGTAGTTGTAGGGTATTAGTGGGGGTCCTATACGTGAGTCGTGAGCAGGTTACGTGAACGAACGGTACACACACTGCGTGAGTAATGCTTTAATGTTGCATTATTAATGGGTCAATACGGATGTAATATAGCTGTTCGAATCCTTTGTATCCGACAGAATCGCAGCTCCACAGCTCCGTGGACGTTACAGCGCCAATGCGCATCGGTCTGCGCATCTTTGATTCCACGGAACTACACCGAGGACCTCATCACACAGACTGCGACTTACCGACGGAACCTCGCCTCCTATGGCCGCACTTCGGACCCCTGGACCTCCGGCCTCGTCCTGACTGTTTACCGCTGTCTTCCGACGTTTTTCCATGTTATCCTAATCTCCACGTTTTGCAAATCTCGGTGCTATGTCCGGACAATCTTTTTAGCGAGCGTATCCAGTAAACGACCTCCTCCTCCCACATTCGTCCTGCCAAGACCCCCTGGTCCATCCAGAACCAGAACCAGAAGAATGCATCCCAGTACAGCGGTGGTCGCGGTGGTCCTTCTGGGGAACGCGATGCTACCGTTCAGCTGGGCTCAGAAGGGTAAGGAACTGGAAATAGATCCGAAATAAGCGGCTAGGGAGCGCCTGGAGGAGCAGCTAGCTGGGCGACAAGCTGCTAACAACGACGACTTAACGCACACATCCACCTACTATCCACATAACATCCAAACAATATCCACATAACATTACACAATATCCACACAATATCCACATAACATCCACATAACATCCACACAATATCCACATAACATCCACACAATATCCACATAACATCCACACAATATCCACATAACATCCACATAACATCCACACATCTATATCCACATAACATCCACATAATCCACATAACATACATCTGTTAACATATCTAATGACAACCAGGGACGCTTCGTGATACTAAACTAAGTGACGTTTGTGCGTTTACAGTACACACAATATAAACAGTGAATATCGATGTAATATAGGTTGTGATTTTATAGGTATTTGTAACTGTATTTTGTGCAACTGCCAATGGCGTTATAAACCGAGTCGTGCTCCGTTAACAGTTATGTCTGAATAATTATGTAATTTTGTAACAATCCGTCGGTAGAAGCTGCAGACAGGCTACAGTAGGCTACAGCTCAATACACTAACCTGCAGGCCAGTGCTGATTACTATAACTACACCTTTTCAACCATCCAATATATTGCAACCATTGCAAGTGTTTCGACTCCTTAGGTTCAATCTGGCTCCAGAACTATGTACAAATCGAAATGCAAGATGTATAATATATTACATTGTAGTTTTGATCGATGTTTTCCAACATCCCTATGATGTCAACAGAACATAACTATTTACCATTGGTTTAATGAAAAAAATGTGTACCATTGATTTAATTACTATTACACAGAAAAAGTGTCAAAAAAGCTGATTGTTGTTTCTTTGGGATAGATTAACACTGAGAACAGTTTGTGTGTAGACTAAATAACATGGAAATGATGTTGCATGCACATGTCCATGCTCAATTGAGGCTGTGGGATATTATGTATAATCTTCATACATAATCATATCATATATAATGTTCCATCAAAAAGAAAGCAACTTTTCTTAGCCATGTGTGAAGGAAAAATCACCAAAACAGAGACTGAAATCCTGCAGCAGTTATGTAACCAAGTGTGTTCCTTGACTTCACTTCTCATCTCTGTATTCGTTTATCTCAGGTGGGAATTGTGAATGCACATGGAATCCTCCTTTAATGTTCGCATCAGGGTGGAAAATCAACGACAATACTAAGCCCTGTGTTGTTTGATAAAGCTCCTGCAAAGGCATTCCAAACACTTGGCAAGTCTTACCCAGTGCTAGTGGCCTAAATCTCATCACACATTAACATAAGCACAAGTACACCCCCCCACACATACAGTTGCTCTGAGATTCCCAGGGGTTAATGTGAGACAGACTGGTGCCACCCTGTCACTAATGTGCATGTTCTGTATCATAAAGACAGAGATGGATAGAGAGAGAGATGTCCTGCTTCGTTTTCCTTATAGGCAGGATTTGCTTGTATAATATCCATGGCAATATGCTAATTTAGTCTCTGAATCGTTCCTATGTATTTATCTCCTCCAGTTCAGATTGAGGTTGAATGACGCCTGGCATCATATACATTTTCCTCGGTGGTATTTCACAGTAGAGGCAGTGGTGTGGAGAGAATTGTAATTATAAAATGCAGGAGATGTAATCACTGCATGGGCGAAGCAAAGGGAGTTTGAGTCACTCCTTCCCCAGACCAGAGGAGAGCAAGGATGGCCAGATTCTTTGACAGATATTTGGAGGACTGTAAATAGCATCTGTCCATTCTGCTGTGCTTCTATTTTTATCTTGAAGATGCTGCACAGAGAACTGTGGCTTTAAGGTCTTTTGTGAAAGTGAATCCATTAACCCTTAATGGATAGCTTCCTTGTGCACAGCTGCACAGCTCTCTGAGGACTCAATGAGCGGCTCTGAACTATTTCAATTCAAGCTGGCTGCAGTTGTCAATGTATAAAAAATGCACACAAAAACTGGTGATTGTTTGTGGCCTAGCTGACCAACCGCTAAGGTGCCTAATGCTACATTCCCCTACATACTAAACATAAGTGTATTATGTCATATGACATCTCATATATATATACTGTATATACTATATATAATAACACTATCATCATTCATCATTATGTCTTCACCTTTATTAACCAATAATATTATAGAGTAAGCCAAGTCCCAAAACGACTAGGCCTATACGGGCATTTATAAAGAACAACCAGTGCTATTGCTCTTGTATGTATGTAATGTATACAAGTTATTAAATGTCTGTAGAATAAAAGCAATCCATCCACAACTTGTGTCGACAACGCCAACATAGTGCCAAAGAGCTAATCAGCCAATGGTCTCTGGTGCTAACTCTGGCCATGAAAAGCTGCTAGTGTGCAAAGTTACACAGTGGAGCTTTAATAGTTGACACATTGAGTAACTTTCTGAGTGTAATCTAATCATTGATTAGCCTTCTTTAGCATTGCTCCTTTTGGATGTAGTTATACTTGCCACTGTGGAATACCAAGTTTTTCAGACAACTGTGGAACAGAAATGGTGAATTAGTACCATGCTAACTATGGAGTGGCAGTATACAGAACAGCCTTACACAGCATAACTTGACAGCTAGTTTTGAATGTCAGTACTAAAACTTAATATGCTTACTTAGTGAGCTCGTCCTACACATGTCAACCCTGACGGTTTAACCAATGCTGTACCACCTCCGTCTGCATCATGGTTATACAGCCGGCTAAATTTTTGTTGTTATATAGACAACTCAGAAGTTGGTCTAAAATAAATGACAGCAAACTAGGCCAACTGGTTAGCAAACTGTACACCTAGTGAATAAGGAGTTCGACCTATTTCTATTTTATGAATCCCTGTACGTTTTTTTTACTATCATCATGTTAGCGTAATGCGCTAGCATTTCATATAAAGTGACTATGTGGAGGACTATAATACATTGACAATCATACCTGAGTTAGTCAATGGATCAACATGATGTCATAGCCTGATCATATAGGATTACTATCCAACTTGGCTAGTCATACAGTCATGCAATACAACACACTGCAGGGGTTGACTCATGTATAAATTAACTCCTACATGAGTCACGTTTGTATATACTGTGAAAATGACTAAATACACACAACCTACGTTAGTGTGAGCATATGAAAAATACATAGAAACACATTCCACACTAACACCAGAGTCAGTGCAAACATCTATCTACTAATGCATTTCATCACTTCAGTCTGTGAACCAGCCTTTAGCCTGCCTTTAAGCAGATGAGTATATTGGCAATAATAATTGGTCACATTTAGGAATTCTGGGAGAATTATCTTTCACTGCCGCTGCTATTATTAGCGACAGTAGAGATTCTCCAATGACAAGGTGCAGGGGGAAATACAGCTTGGCTTCCTTGCCAGTCATTAGTAATATCTCTGTCTTCTTGACCTTGAGAAGGAGCACCCAGGAAGTGTTGAATGGTTGGTGTGGATGGGAGATTATAGCATTCCCGTCTGCTGTAGGTGTTATTGGAAATGCTATGTAATTTACCACTTGGTTGATATGACTGACAGCTCCTAGTATTTACAGCATCTGTAGGACCCCCTCATATACTGCTTGTTCTGAAAACACTGCCTTTGCATTGCACTGTATGCCTCCATAGGTTCACGTGGATGATGCTAGGTAGTGTATACGCAGGAACAGAAAATACACAGGCACATGATGGCACGCAGATAAACAGATTGCCCAGCATGTAACCACTTCAGCAGCCGTAGGGCTTTTTTTCAGTAGCTGCTTGTTCTGTGTGTGTTGTGGGACCCAGGACCAGAAGCCAGTTTGGAGGCAAGCAGCTGACTCACTCAGGCTGCATGGTGGCAGTGTGTGTTCTGCTCTTAGTTCTCAAGGGATGTCTCTCACTCACTCTCACTCTCTCTCTCTTCCCCCACCTCCCCCGGTGTATATAAACTGTGACTGCCAACACAATATTTGTCAGATGTTAATTACAACTTCAATATAGATATGCCATGATGATCTTAGCGTTCTAAGATGATGAGCATATGTATGGCATATAGATGCACATATACCGTAGATGCACTATTGGTAAAGCATATAATGATATTGTATGTCTATTACATTATTTTATATGTTTATCAGGCTAAAATACTTATTATGCTAGGTAATTATCGGTCCCTGAAGCACGAATTAGCGCTCTCTCCTTTAATATCAAAACCAGTTCTTGATACAGGTCTGTTACTGATATTACAATGTTTTATAAAGGTTATATATTTAACTTTGCATAGCCTGATAGTTATCTACAAGATATCAAGTAAGCCACAATTTAATAGAATGCTTTTATTTTGTAAGACAAGACTATGAGCACATTTCCTTAACAGAGTAAAATAATATAACTATTCCAAGTGTCTACCCCTTTAACTATTTTGATTACAAACAGACAAAACGAACAGTTTAGCCTGTAGCAAGAATATTGGTTAGGTCCTAAAGACCTATTACTGCCTTAGCCTTAGTCTGAGCTAAAACATTCGGTCTAGTATGTTGCTAAATGCTCTAGTTAAATGCTGTTGTTACCCCCATGTTACAGTGTAGGTAGCTGTGCTTGTATTCACCCTCTGGGATTATAGTGTGAGCTTGATAGGCCCAGATGTTTAAAGAGAAAAGATGCAAAAGCTACTTATTACAATTCTGCTAGATTTTAGATATAGGCTTGACTACCCAATATAATTAAGACTCATTCTTGGTAAAGGTTCAATTAATCATCCTGATCATTTTGTTGGCTATGAATCACAGACTGATCTTGGCTCAATGGATCTGCCTCCATGGTACACACCCAATCCATGCTTTGTTCACTTCAGTGTGCGAAACTTGCACAGACTGGCACAGCCTGTTTGGCAATCTACTGTTCTACTGTACACATTGTGGGAATGTTTGTTTTACTAGAGGTGCAGAAAGCTGTGTGACTACTTTTAATGAGCAAATATGCTGATTTATAACTGAATCTAAACAAACTATCTTCCTATTTCTACTGGCTTATAATCCAATTTCAACACAAAAGGAAGCCCTCCTGTGCTTTGGGAGGGCTTGTAAATTGTTATTTTTTAAATTGTAATATATGTAAATATAACAATATCTAATTTATATATAAAAAATAATTTATATTCATGTTCTATATTTCTAGATTTGTTGAAATACTATAGGATGTGGTTAACAGCTGGATCCAGAGAGTTATCAGAGAGGCCTGTGATCCAGGTGTTTTGTCTTAACGGGAGGTTCATTGTGGCTGCCAGTGGATTGAGGAGGCAACCACTGATGTGGAACAAAGGCATGAATCACAACAGTCACAGTTGAGGCGGCAATGATGTGGATGCATTGCCTTTTAGATGGGAACACTACTGGGTTTCATCAAATCTATCTTTCTAAAAGAGTCAGAGATGAACCGCTTTGCCCCACTTCCTCATGCAAATTGGTGCACAGAAAAGACGGTGCCTGTGAGTGTAGGAAGAATGAATTCATGAAGATATTTGCCTTGTGTGGTACAAAGATCGAACAGCTCACACTTAACTCACAGTATATGTTAATATGAAGCCTGCTTCATTCCAGCTTATCTTAAATGTTGGAAACATTGGCCTACTTTCTAGAGACCAGGGCAGAATGTATGACATGTAAAAAGTGTATAATATTAGTGAAGAAGCACAGCATCATCTATCTATCCCTCCATCCACTCATCTACGTACTAGTACTGACCCATCTACATATCTGTCAATCAGAAATGTGGGCCCTTGGTGACCCCTTTGAGACCCCTGCTTTGAGTATAATCCTGGCTGTTTTAAAGTCGAACACTGAATATGAAAGTAATGCTGGGATCAGACTACACAAATTCAGCCCTTTTTCAAAAATATTTTGCCGTTGTAGACAATCGTTTAGCGTTGTGGGCAATTATGAACGTCAAAAACAAATGTGTAGTACGCCCTGTCTCCAGGCCAAGACACAGCAATATTTAATAATGCAATAATAATTTGACATGGTGACCATTGTGAAAAACAAAGAAATGTGTGTAGTCTGATCCTGGCATAACTGAACTTAAAGCACAACTTGAGCCCTCAGTTAATGAATGTGTGGGGAAAGTATGCAAATTGTAAAATGTAGAACATTTAGCATAAGTACATGGTTGCATCAAATGTTACAAAGAACACAGGGTGTTTCAAAGCCATTTTTCTACGTTTTTTTGCCTTTAACCCTCATTATTCTGGCATATAATAATGACGCACTAAACACTTAACCTTCGCGATGGAATAGCCTTAAAGTAACCCCACACATAATTAGTGATCAGGTAATGAAGCCTAATTGTACAAACACAAACAAAACTATGGCAGACTTGAACAATTTAACTCACAAAACACACTGCATGTCCAAAATGCTGACTTTAGGACTGGTGAAATGATTAAAAATGCACAGTATGGTTGCCTTCATATTTCAGTAGACAGAAGGTCCTGGACATACCCACAGTGTTGGTGTGTCATTTAGACATGTTAAGCTTCAGGGAACATTTCTAAACCACTGCTTGTGCATCGTCACATGATTTATCATCGGATCAAGCAATGCTCAAATCTAGCAATGAAAGTCAATTACAATAATATAACTGAGTTAGGTGTTTCATGAAAATAAACACAAGAATGGTTTAATCACTAACTGAATGTGTTGACTTGAAATTGAAGGTACAAATGTACTTTTTAAAATTCAAAATATAAATGCCATGGCATGAACCGGGTATA
Organism: Mora moro; assembly: GCA_900303205.1. Classification (NCBI taxonomy): domain Eukaryota; kingdom Metazoa; phylum Chordata; class Actinopteri; order Gadiformes; family Moridae; genus Mora; species Mora moro. Next base: position 16,900 of record OMNR01044062.1, read on the forward strand.
ATATTGGTAGTAATATCGAACATTAATGTAACACAACAATAATTGGATGCATAGGTTTAAGCTCCAAGGTTTGAAATGTCAGTTGTGGCTCCGATGAACACCGTACTCTTCAGACATGATGATCGTATTGCTTGACCAAAGAAATAACAAATATATGAAACTCCTTGAAATGGGCGATCAGTGGCACACATCAAGTTTGGCTTAA
>OMNR01044068.1:0-17070 GCA_900303205.1 Mora moro
GGTCTGGTAGCATCTGACTACAGCTAGCTGGGGCTGGCTTGGGAGTCCTGTGGGCAGGAGTTGAGCCCAGGAAAGGGGCACCTTAAAGTGGGTTGCCCCCTTACCCCGGAGGTACTCAAAGTAGCCTCTGGATCCTTCTGGTATGGATTGAGTACAGTCAAAGGTTGTCCCTGTAGATCCATCTAGATGATGCAGTTTTTTTGTTTTACGTGTTGCTTGGTCAGTGGACCAGCGAGAAGCATGGCTGTCTGTTTGTCCTTCTGACACATATGACCACAAACACAGAGGAAGTAAAGAAAGAGACCCTTCCAGTGAGAGGACATGTTGACTCGCTCTCACTCACGTAAGCCAGCCAATCTGTGGACAGCTCACCTTTTATAGTGCTGCTGTGTACATCCTGAACTCTCACCCACCGAATACCTCAAGTTTGATAGCCATTTCACTGGGCCCCTTTCCGACAGTTATTGATGACCATGGTGATAGTGGTTGCAGTCTTGAGTTTACAATAACAAAAAAAGCAAAAGAGACCTGCAGGTGACGCAACGCTGAATGTTCTGTTTAGTATAACTTATAACTTTAGACAATGTAAACAGATGTGATTATGCTTTAATATCACATATTAGCTGATTACATTTCTATCCAAATATAAATTAAAATGTAAATGTCATCCAAAGTCTAGATGTGAGGAGAAGGAATTATATGGATTTTTTTGTCTCTAAGTGTTATGTGTAGTGTAGTTATATATTCTTCAAACACAAGTACGATTATGGATATATTATGAAAATATATTCATATGAATTCAATTTTGCGAACAATCTGCAAGCTTGTTAAATGTGAAACTATATTGCTAAGCATACTTGCCAACCTTGAGCCCTCAGATTTTCCAAAACCACCACGGGGGCTCTGGGGGTAAAAGGAATTCTAGTGATTTTTTTTCCTGCATTCAGAATTTTTAAGGGTGTGAATCGTAAAATAAGAAGCAGACAGAAAACCAGTTTGAAATTTTGTTTTATTACAAAAAAATATCTATATATATATATTCACAACAGGCTATACTGTATACATAAAAAAAAACTGATAGAGTGCTGCCTGAGGGATGGCCAATCACAACATGCAGGCGTCTCATTGCGTTGCGTTATGATTGGATAATAACCACAAGTCGAACTATTACAGACAATCCCTGTTAACCAGCAAAGTAGATACAAGTGGCAGATTAAAAATAAATAAATCAATAAATACGGATATTCTCCTAATTCGGGAGAACTGCGGGAGAATGTTGTCTCTGGGTGACTACTGGGAGAGGACAGTGAAAACTGGGACTCTCCTGGGAAAATCGTAAGGGTTGGCAAGTATGTGCCAAATGAGATGGCTGATCTTATTTGTTTTGAATATATTGTTTTTTCAATAGATTTTATTCTTAAATCGATTGTACTTGCTGATTGTTTGTCATTATTAACATTTTTTATTGCATTGACTTTATTTTGTTACTCATCACAATTGTAAATGCTTCCTCAATGGTTTCTCGAGATAAGGGTTAATGAAGTTGCATGTTCTCTGAAGAGAAGAGAAGAGATTGAAGATTATCAGTTGACATGCAGGTCCAAGGTCTATTTGATAAGATTACTTGGTGTTACTTATTATTAACACCAATAAAAAGACCAATTCTTTTTTGCTATACTGTTCCCATTAATTACCTTGTTGCAGGAGGGTAATATCAGTGTGTCTGTCATACAGCCAGGATGAGGTACATGCTCTGGGTTGTTTCCATGTACCTGTGGGTTCTTTCACTGTTTCTCAATGGCTGCCAGACGTATGTGCTAAATGAAAAAGAGGACTTCATGCTACTTGCTGGTCCTTTAATAAACCAGCAATCAAGAACAGATGGGGTGAACAGTGCCTTCGACTGCACTACCAAGTCTATACCAGATGGATCCAGAGGCTACTTTGAGCACCTCCAGGGTAAGGGGGCAACCCACTTTAAGGTGCCCCTTTCCTGGGCTCAACTCCTGCCCACAGGACTCCCAAGCCAGCCCCAGCTAGCTGTAGTCAGATGCTACCAGACCTTGTTGAACCAGCTGGTGGAGGTAGGTCTCCAGCCTCTGGTTATCCTTCATGGTTCTACTGTACCAGAAGATCTCAGATGGAGGTATGGGGGCTGGGAGAGCCCTAAGCTGGTGCAGATGTTTGAACAGTATGCAGAGTTTGCCTTCGTAGAGTTTGGAGAGCTGGTGCAGTCCTGGGTGACACTGAGCCACCTGGATGAGCTGAAGAATGTAGAACTCCAGAATGCTCTCCATGCTCATGCCAGTGTCCATCATCGTTAACATCAGCTGTTTCCTGGTAAGGGTATAAGATGCATATGAGATTTACAAATTAGATTCTCTCCTAATGTCTTTTTTTCTTTAAAACTATAGACATAAGACTAACCCTAACCCATATATAAATATAAACGTATAATCATATAAATATAAACTCAGAAGTTTATCAATTTGATCAATTTGCCTTTGATGAAAAATGCCTGCCTTATTTTCTAAGCATCCTGAAATCATTGAAGTACAATTCTGACAAGTTCCTGAATGATTTATAATGACAACAATGCATTTTGTTTTTGATTGATATATAAAATATGCCAACATACACCACATTCAATTAATTGATTGGACTAGGACATAAAGATCCATTAATACTTAAATTATAATTTATAAATACTACACATAACTAAAATCATTATTTAAACAAATTCATGCTACATTGTTTTTACTCATGAACATCAAAAATAGAAAACCAGTGATGCATTTTACACCTGTCAACCATGATATTGAGTACACAGTAATGACTCCAGCCTTCCCGAGCCAGGTCATGGTCATTAGGAATCAACGTTGCATGTAGATTGAAGTGGAGTGGAGTTTATGACACAATATTGTTGTTTGCCTTTGATAGTGTTGCTGTTGGGAGTACTTTATGTCATAAAATGTTTTTTAAAAAATCAATTTGGTTTGTTTCAGATGGAAGAGTATCTATTGTTGTCAAAGCAAGGGCTGTCTCAAGCATCAACCAAAGTCATGGTCTTTTAGTGGTAGGATAACTACAATGTCAAGATAATCCCAAAATCAATATTGTGTTAAATAAGTTGCTCTATATTAAAGAGTATTCCTTTATTGTTTTTTGGTTTACTGCTATAATAACTACCAATAACTATTTTATGTGAATTGTTTTGAAAGTGCTACTTTTTTTTCCAGAAATCACTAGATTTCCTGGCAGTGGGATTCCAATATGACTGTACCACCAGAAAGAACTTAGCAAAGGAGCTGCAACTCCTAAAAGTGCTTTTGTTTAGATAAACTTTTATATTCCAAACATATATCTCCGATATATTTCTTCCTTAAATAGACATCAAAATATTATTATTTATTTAATTGATTAAACTATTGGAACTGTCCCTCAACAGAAGATCAGTGGACAACAACCAGTGCTCTTTTATGAGGTGGACATTGATAACTGCAGCTTTGATGAGTTATTATCCCTCACAAAGGTCATAGAAGGTAAAGGATCTTTATTACAACAATAAACCTCCTTTTACCATTAATTTTATTACATGTTGACTTGTTATAATCAAAGGACTTTATGCGGTAGATAGTTAACAACGTGATCAGAATATGTGCTGTAACAGGAGGTGTGTATTTTAAATACAGATTTTAATACCAATTACTATAGACTCGTCTAACACTACACATGTCGTTTTTGCAGCTCTTACAAGTAATGATCTACAGGTTCTTGGTTTTGATGTGGTCGACTTATTTCAAATATTGAAATCCCATGAGTTAACATCCACAAGGTAAAAAAGCGTTCAAATAGAAAATGGTTCATGGAATAATATGTAAAATATTCGGTAGTGTTTAAACTAAATGTTCTTTCTTACTAAATATAATTTTGCTATTCTACCACTGTCTTCTCTTTGTTAGCCTCTCAAGTGCAAAAACAAATGTAACAAATGATGATGGTGAAAATCTGCAAAATATATCAAAACAAGATTCAACCTACCACACCATTTGGTCCACACTATCCTTGATGAGTTCATCTGAACAGAATACTTTCCTTAATGAATCTTTCCCTGATGGATTCCAATGGGCCACCTCCAGCGAGTCCTTTAAGGTTGAAGGGGGCTGGTCAGAAGAAGGGAAAGGAGAGACTATTTGGGATCATTTTGGGCATGAAAACAAAGTGTTTGATAATCAGACTGCAGATCTGGCTTGTGACAGCTACCACAAGATTGACTATGATGTCTATCTCCTTCGCGGTCTCCATGTCAATACCTACCAGTTTTCCATCTCCTGGGCCCGTGTATTCCCTCATGGCCACCAGGGGAGCCATTCTGAGAAAGGAGCTCTTTACTATGACAAGCTGATCAATACTCTGATTGAATCTGGCATACAGCCCGTTGTCACCCTCCACCACTGGGATCTGCCACAGACCCTCCAGGACTTTGGTGGATGGACCAACGCTTCCATTGTGGAAGCCTTCAGGGAATATGCTGACTTCTGCTTCTCCAGGTTTGGGGACAGAGTTAAGACTTGGAACACGTTCAGTAGCCCCTGGGTGGTGAGCCATGCTGGGTATGGAACCGGTGAGCATCCCCCTGGAATTAAGGACTATGTGGTTGCCTCCTACCAGGTACGAAATGATTAATACTTTTACAACAATGTTTTCTGAATATCTTGCTGTTTCATAACCATTGGATGTTCGTAGGCCACTCACAACATGCTGAAGTCCCATGCTGAGGCTTGGCATGTCTACAACGATAAACACAGGAAGACACAGGGAGGAAAGGTGGGCATTGCCCTGAACTCTGACTGGGCAGAGCCTATGGATCCCTCCAGACCTGAAGACATAGCAGCTGCAGAACGTTACCTGCAGTTTATGCTGGGCTGGTTTGCTCATCCCATATTTGTAGATGGGGATTACCCTGCACTGCTCAAAACTCAGATTGAACAGAAGAGAAAAGCTTGCCCCCTCACTGAACCTGCCAGACTTCCAGTCTTCACTGCAGATGAGAGTCAGAGGATCCATGGTACAGCTGACTTCTTGGGCTTGAACCACTATACCTCCCGTTTAGTCAACAACAGTGTTGGTGGCTGCACGTCTGGCCCTCAGGGGGTTGGTGATTTTCAGGCCCACGTGGACCCTTCCTGGTCCTCTACAGCATCTGACTGGATCTACTCTGCACCATGGGGCCTTAGGAAACTGTTAAACTTCATCTCAGCAGAGTACCTAAATGTAACCAAGGTGCCTCTCTACATTACTGGAAATGGAATGCCAACCGAGTATAGTGGGGACACACTCAATGACAACAGTCGAATAAATTATATTAGGAGTTACATCAATGAGGCATTGAAAGGTATGGTTGCTGAATAAAAATGTAATTGGGATTATATAATTATGTTGTTAATATAATAGCTAATCGTGTGTTTTTCAAACAGCTATCAATGTGGATGGGGTGGATGTACAGCGTTTTACTGTTCAGTCTCTCATGGATGGCTTTGAGGGACCACAAGGGTACAGTGAGCGTTTTGGACTGCACCATGTCAACTTTGACCTGCCAGACAGGCCCAGGACACCAAAGCAGTCTGCCTATTTTTACTCCAAACTTATTGAGAACAATGGCTTTGTTTCAGCAAGACAAAGCTTTAATACACATACCTTGAAAAACTATGACATCAATAAGTTACCTTCTCTACCCCCATCTAAAGTCCCATCCCAAGCTAATATTGTATGGAGGAATTTCTCAAACCAAACCATATTCCAACGCAAACTCTACCACTATGGAACCTTCTCCCAAGGATTCCACTGGGGAGTAGGATCCTCCGCTTATCAGGTTGAAGGTGGCTGGAATGCTGATGGGAAGGGGCTCAGTGTTTGGGACACATTCTCCCAGAAACCAGGCAATATTGCAGGTAATGTAGCCTGTGACAGCTATCACCGACTGGAAGAAGACCTTTACATGCTCAGGGCTCTTAAGGTGAAGTCCTACAGATTCTCCATATCCTGGTCCCGGATTTTTCCCAATGGACACCGTGCCTCTTTGAACCAAAATGGTGTAAACTACTACAACAGGCTCATCAATGGCCTTCAAGCAAACAATATCACACCCATGGTAACAATCTACCACTGGGACCTCCCCCAAGCTTTGCAGAACATAAATGGTTGGGCCAATGCTAGTATGATTGACATCTTCAATGACTTCTGTGACTTCTGCTTTGCCACATTTGGAGACAGAGTGAAGTTTTGGATAACCTTCAACCAGCCTCATACAATTGCATGGTCAGGTTATGGACTTGGTCAGATCCCACCCAATATTAAGAATCCAGGGGATGCTCCATACAAAGTTGCTCACAACCTTCTTAAAGCACACGCTAAAGCCTATCACACATATGATGACAAGTATCGAAAATTCCAAGGTGGTCTGGTATCTATTGCCCTCAATGCTGATTGGATTGAACCCAAAGATGTCTATGTCCCACGGGAAGTAATGGCTGCGGATCGTGCTCTCCAGTTCCAACTTGGCTGGTTTGCACACCCTATTTTTAAAAATGGTGATTACCCTGATGCAATGAAATGGCAAGTTGGAAACAAGAGTGAACTTCAAGGTCTTCCAGTGTCTAGACTTCCTTCATTCACTGAGGAAGAAAAGGTTTACATCAGGGGCACTGCAGATGTCTTCAGTATAAACCATTACACTACCAAGGTAGTACGCCATGCCACATCTAGGCTCCGTCCTCAGTCCTATGAATTTGATCTAGATATAATTGAGGAAGAGGAGAGTGATTCCCCAAACACTGCTATCAGTAAACAGAGAGCTGTCGCATGGGGACTTAGAAGACTCCTTATCTGGATCAAGGAGGAGTATGGAGACCCAGAGATTTACATTACAGACAACGGAGTAGCTACTGACAGAAAGACCACAGTTGATGATACAGACAGGATCTTTTACTTCGAAACATACATTGATGAGGTTCTGAAAGGTATTTTTTTCTACATAGTTATACCATTTTATTATATAAAATAATGTTGAAAATGATTGATGTAATGGTTATATGATGTTTTCAACAGCACATAACTTGGATGGTGTGAATGTCAGAGGTTACATATCATCTCTAATGGATTCCTTTGAGTGGCTCAATGGGTACAAAGTAGGATTTGGACTCCATCATGTGGACTTCATGAAACCAAACCGGCCAAGGACACCAAAACGCTCAGCACACTACTACTATCAAATCATAAAGGACAATGGCTTCCCACTACCAGATGATGAGAAACCACTTTATGGATATTTCCCCAAAGAATTCATCTGGAGTACAGCAACAGCATCATACCAGGTGAATGATGGAGGCGTAGATAAATCTATTTTATCTATATCTACAGTATATATCTATAGTATATTTTAGGTCAATGGTGTGTGCTGATGTTTGACTGCAATGTGAAAGTCTGCATTTGTTTCATTCCATACATATGTATTTTTTTTAATCAGAAAATAATGAGTGTAATAAAGAATTAGTCATGTTTTTCTTCCCTCCTGCCAGATCGAGGGAGGCTGGAGAGCTGATGGAAAAGGCCTCAGCATATGGGACAAGTTCTCCCACACACCCCTCAGAGTGTTCAACGACGACACGGGGAACATAGCTTGTGACAGCTACAACAAGGTAGGGGAAGATGTTGCTATGCTGAGGAAACTGAAGGTGACCCACTATCGTTTCTCCATTTCCTGGTCAAGAGTGCTTCCTGATGGCACCAACACACACATCAACGAGGCTGGGCTCAACTACTACCACAGACTGGTGGATGCATTGCTTGCTGCTAACATTCAACCACACGTAAGTGAACCTATGTGTATGTGTAAGTGAACGTCATGTACATATTAATCTGCTGATCGCTCTGATATGATGATCCCTCTTATTTTCTGTAGATAACCTTGTACCACTGGGATCTACCACAAGCTCTCCAGGATGTTGGGGGCTGGGAGAATAACACCATCATCGACAGATTCAGGGACTATGCAGACATCATCTTCAGCCGCCTTGGCTCCAAAGTCAAATATTGGATCACCATCAATGAGCCGTACAATATAGCAATGGTGGGCCATGGGTATGGAGCAGCTGCCCCAGGTATATCAAGGACATTCATAAACACTGTATTTTTTTATTTATAGCTCATGGGCTCATTCGCTCAAATCAAAGCTACTGTAGGATGAGTACAAAATGTATTGAAATATTTGTTCTTCATAATATCACTTATTGGGATCCTTTTCCATCATGATAAGCTCTCGTGATATTTTATGGAATCAATTGTAGTTGAAAATCCTAAACAGGGATCAGCTTCAGACCGGGCACCCTGCCGTACCTGGTGGGTCACAACCTGATCAGGGCTCATGCCGAGGCCTGGCACCTTTATGACGACAAGTACCGCGCGAAGCAGGGAGGCCTCATCTCCATCACCATCAACTCTGACTGGTCTGAACCCAGAAACCCTCACAAGCAGGAGGACATCGATGCTGCCAGACGGGTGGTGCAGGTAGAAACTACCGACACAACGTTGAGACGACAGTGACAGCGTTCAAAGCAATACTGGTCACCCCTGGTTGAACTGAGAGCTGTAGTGTAACATTATATTCATTATATTGAGTATTTAGTTTCTTCTGGGTGAGCATGCCCTGGGACCTACCGAGAGAGTGAAAGTTATCTCAGTCAATCAGATGTCTTAATGATAACCAACTATAATTCCCTTTGGTGCAGTTCTACATTGGCTGGTTTGCCCATCCTATATTCAATGGAGACTACAGCAATGTGATGAAGACGATTATTCGTGACAGAAGCTTAGCTGCTGGCCTTTCAAAGTCTAGGTAAGACAGTGCTGTAACCTGAAAGTAAAGAACTTGTTTTTTGTAAGTAGTTCAAGTAGCAGATGTTATAAAGTCTGAATGTTGGTCCTCTCCCTATGATACCAGTTATTGTTAAACTGATGACCTAACTTGTATATTCCTTAAGATTACCAGAGTTCACTCCTGAGGAGATCAAAAGGACTAAGGGAACCCATGACTACTTTGGTTTTAACCATTATACCACTGTCCTGGCGTTTCCCGTTGACTATGGCAACCTGCAACACTACGATGCTGACAGGTAAGGCAAAATGATTGTGATGAACCACAGCAGTAAAAACACAGAGTAGCACGTTAGCAGCATCACTAATATTATAATACCTCCGTGTTGATCTCATCTCATTCATAATAATCATAATATTAATCATTTTTGGTTTGATCATTTATTTTTATTTTTACTGTTTAATCAATATAGAACATGCCTACTGTTGCCTAGGTTATTCAATTCAGGGTGATGCATAGAAGCTTTATAGTAAAGAGTTAAACCTGCACTATGTAAGTTTTCCCATTAGCAGCCTTTAGTGGCTTGAGTTGTAGCTACAGTTCTTGTTAGGATCAGAGCTAATAGAAGCCAGGTATAGAACACAGGACATGAACAAAGGAAGCAGGATGGTGAGGTAGATGAAACAAGATGAAACAGAGATGGCCGCTAGGTGAATAAGACCCATTGACAAATATAACGTTCCCCCAGGGGTGCTGGGACCATTGCCGACCGTGCCTGGCTGGATTCGGGCTCATCGTGGCTGAAGGTATCCCCGTTTGGATTCCGGAGGATTCTCAACTTCATTAAGAAAGAGTATGGAAACCCACCCATCATAATCACGGAGAACGGCATGTCAGAGCGAGGACCTATCGATCTGAACGACGTCCACAGGAGGCACTACTACGAGAAATACATCAACCAGCTTCTGAAAGGTATATATATTCACATCAATGCATAGCCTACATCAAAGCAAAAACCTAAACCTTTGCTGGACCTGTGTCATTTTCAATCATTTTTTTCCTGAAATTCTTGTTTTATCATCGCAGCTCACCTGCTGGATGACATTGACATCCGAGGCTACACGGCGTGGTCACTAATGGACAATCTAGAGTGGGCGACGGGGTTTTCGGAAAGATTTGGTCTGTTCTACGTCAATCACTCCGACCCCAACCTCTCTCGTGTCGCTAAAAGCTCTGTTGCGTACTACTCCACCATCATCTCCTGCAACGGGTTCCCGGACCCTGCCTCTGGACCCCATGCATGTTTAAATGCAGAACCTGAAGGTAAAAATGAACAATCCACTAGCGAAACAAGCACTAACGAGTGTCTCGTTAGTTGTCATTAACAATGTGCAGGCTCATATTTAGATTGATAATTAGCTTTGAATTAGTTTGAATGAAATTCAAATTGGCTGCTGTTTGAACCGAACAAATCTTTTGCTCTCTCGCAGCAATCATGAATATTTATACGTGTTATAAAATACAAATGTGTATCAATGATGTCAATGATTGACAGCAACTGAATTTGCATTCATTCAAATAAAAAACATATATCATCTTCCTCCCTACAGCAACTGGACTGGACTACATGGTCCACTTCCTGGGCATGGCCCTCTCTCCCAGTGATGCAGAGACTGGACTATACACTACATTCAGTCTGCTCATCATTGCCACGCTAGTGGCTGTCTCTGTCTCCGTCGCCTTCTGCCTTGTGAAGGCCAGAAAGAAGCTCTCTTAAAAACAGTGAAGGCTAAACATCTGTAAATTATCTGTTGGATCATCAAGGTCCACACTACAATTTAATTTTCTTAATGTCTCATGCAATAATAATAGTTGTCAATAATAAATACAATAAAGGGCTCAACAAAAAAATCAACAAGCCAACTCATGAAGTTGTGTTGATATAATAAATTGGATGTCTGGAGCAAGAGATAAGTTGCGTAAGATAAGTTTGTGGAGCCCTTTTATATCATTCATAACTACATTTTACTTACATACTATTTTTTTCCAGTGAAACAAAAGTAAAAGAAGTTCATTCATCCACATGAAACTACAGCTGTATGTAATGTATTTCTTTATTGAAAGAGAAAGGACCCCTGAGGCTAGATAAAAGGCCATAGTTGAGTTGTTTGTGCCTCCTCTAGCTCTGCAGAATGACACAGCCTGACACACCTGGCCATAAATACACAGTTCAGTATTCACATTTCAAAACTCCAAAAAGTAAGTCAAATAACATTAATTTAACGGTCAACATGGTCCATGTGTTGATATATATTTCTTTCAAACAAAGCAGGTGAAAAACAAGTTTAGTTGATTCAGCTTGCATGCAGGCTTGGTCCGCTCTTGATGTTGGAGTGCATTCATTCATTTGGGGGAATTTGCTTTGGTAAAATGAAATGCAAGATAAATATGGCAAAGCCAGCGTGTTCGTTTTGTTCAAGCCAAGTTTAAAATGTTATTTTTTAAATTTCAAATAACAATTTGGGTTTTGCTGACTGCACACGATGCAGTGTGCCTAAATATATAAACTGTGCCGAATGGGACCAAAATACTCTAATAACACTATTGAACTAGGATTAGATACAAAACATTCCTTAAGCTTCGAATGGCTGTCATCCTCTGTCTGGTATTGTCTTAGAGCTGACCCAAGTGTGCTTGCATTTAAACTTTGTTAGTAAAAAGTAGAATTTAAACCAAGACCCAAAGATGTAGGTTAAAGGTTCTTAATTTTTTAAGAATCTTTCCTTTTATTTCAATCCAAAGTAAGTGTCTTCACCCTGGGCCACGGGTTCATTACAGAATAATACAACTCGTGTTCTGTGGTGGACCCAAGGGTGAACCGCCTGGCGCCTAACTGGGGACCCAGCTTTTCTTCAACAACACTGCTGAAAATTAAACACGCCAGTCTTTTCTTTTTTCATATATTCTTTTGTCCAGGTCTGGGACACACTGAGGTAAAATTGACAGTAATAAATTATTCAGTTGTTTTAAAAAAACACTGCAAGATCATATCAATAATACAAAAAGTATCAAACATACACAATAACATTGTCATTAAACACAGCCCAACCCCCACCCCCAGCCCACAGTCTGTTGTTCTATAGTCAAACAGTACACTCATGTCCATCCTATGAACAAGACAGACTGTTGAAAAATCCCTTTTACAATATTTATTCATCCTGTGTGTCTCAACATTGACATTAACTGCAGATTTCCTTTCATTTCCTTTGCAGTAATTCAAAAGCTGTTCAACTCAGCCTTTGATTCCACGGTTTGAAAACATATAATATGTGTATATATATGAACCCATTGAATCTGATTTAGTCTCAACACTCTCATACTCATTCCTCCTAACCAACAGGCACACACAGGCAGATAGGGCTACAACTCTATTTGCGTGTTACTATAGTTGTTGTTTTTTGACATTCAAATTCCACCGTGGCTTTCTTTTCATTTATAGATCTGAAAAGAAAGCCACGAGCTAATAGGAAAATTTGAAATTCTATTAAAAGTGCAAAAAAGTTTCTTTCCTTCGAGAGACAGTTTTCTTCAATACCAAAAAGGCCCTCAAAACTTATTTTAGTGCGATAACAGTACATGCCATTTCATAGGTTATTAAATTGTTCATGTCCACTTTCTAAACTTGCGCTCTCATACATTTTAAATGTCTTGTTGCTTTACTTTGTGGTCCACTTCAACCCCTTCTCAGTCCTACGAAGGGTCATTGTTAACATGCCGTCTTAGGATTTCTTATTGGCACATTCTGAAATGGGTCAACTCTCACGTCAACCCACAACTGGCAACACTGCGCAAGAACTGACCATGGCTAACGTCAAAATCTTGGAATGTAGTATGTGCCGTATGTGAGGAGGCTAGAATAGCCACGCTTCGACTTTTAACCCACGGTAAAAAGGGTTAACGATACAGCTTTCTTCAATTCAACCTAACGTACAGACACTAACATTTCCCATACAGCCCTGAAGTAACTGACATCACATCTTTTGGTTTGTGGCCAGTGCAAAACAGCTTCTTCAGCCAAGTTCTGGTACAAAACTCCCAAGTTCTCCTGGCCCTTCTCGTAAAAATTATTTTCAATGTTTCGAAAAATCTCACGTGTTTATATCGGCAACTATAATAGGGTCTTTATTCAAACTGCTCTTTTTTTTTTTAACCTTTAAACAAAGGAGATCTTCCTACGGTTGATGCGTGCACTGCAGTCAGCACGTTGTAGAAACTGCAAGGATTTGTAAAGACTATGATAGAAAATAATCCTATTATAGATGTCTATGTAAACATGGCCACTTGGTTGCTTTTGTATTTGAACTGTTACTTTATACGCCTCTGATTTTATTAACCTTCCGACTCAAACTCTCGCTTCACTGACCGACCGAATCCATGAAGCGACTCCTTACCGTCGCCTCCAGAGAACACCGTCGTTACATACAATCGATCTCTCTCTCCTAGATTTCCGTATTTCCTTCTGCCACGTCTTCCCCCATCGGACCTTTCAGCACCACTGAGCGTCACAACAAAAAGAAAAATCACAATGTACACTTTAAACTCACAGGACTCACGGATGATGACCCATCGACGTCGGCACAAAACATTCACTTTCATTGATTCAGTAAGAAGAAGAAAAAGGAAAAAAAAACAAGAAGAAGTTTCCACCTCTGTCCGTCCCCCGAAACACCCCCTGCCTTTACAAGCGCCCCCTCCAGGGAACGCAGCAGAGAGAAAGAGAGAAAGAAAGAAAGAAAGAAAGAAAGGGAAAAGTAAGAGATACGCAGAGGAGGAAGTCATAGGGAGAAAGACAAAAGAGAGAGAAGAGAAAGAGGGGGGGAAAAAAAGGGGGATAGGGAGACAGATAAACAGGTAGCTATAGAGACCAATGGATCGCTAGCTACAACACAGGTCGACGAAAACCCTAGTCCCCGCCGCTATTGTCCAGGCGCTCCCGGTGTGCCGTGTCCAATCGCATCGGGGCGTCGTTCCGGGGGGGGGGTTTAAGGGTCACGGAGGAGCCAGCAGGCTTCTTCGTGGACCACGAAAACCGAGGAAGGAGAGCGGTTCGCTGTATCTCTCCGCGGGAGGATCGGCTTCTCGCGGACCGCTCGTCGGTGTTTCAAACGCGGACCCCCTTTTCCACAGCTGCTCCTTCCGGTCCTCCTCGCCTCCGTCCGTCCGTCTGTCTGTCCTTTTTCGTCCCTCTCCTCCTCCTCCTCTTGTGCTCCAGTAGTTGGTGACCGCTAGGGGTTACAGTACTCCCTGACATCCAAAGATATGCTTGCGGGTGTGTGTGTGTGAGTGTGTGTGGTTGTATCTCTGTGTGTGTGTGTGTGTGTGTGTGTGTGTGTGTGTGTGTGTCTCTGTCTGTGAGTTAATAGACAATACAGAGGTGGACGGCGGTCACAATATGACGCAATGGAACCGGTGTGAACCTGTGGAACGTTCTCCTCTCCACTTCATCTTCTTCTTGTTCTTCTGGCTCCGCTCCGGGACCTGTTGTCTGAGGAGACGGAGAACAACGCGTTCATCATCGGAAACATCATCAACAAACAACAACAAAGGGAAGCTGAAACAAGAAACAGCGCAAGGACAGTGTAGTAGGGCGTTCAACTCCCAGCCGAAAGGTACTGTGTTCCTACGTGTAGGCATCCTTGATCAAGATGCCCTAACCCCTACTTGCTCCTTAAAGGGGCAATGTGTAAGAGTATTAGTTTAAAACATTACAAAATGAACTACAACTACAGTTTTGACGTTATGTCAAAGACGTCTATGTTTTGTGTTGTAGAGATATTTACTTAAGTTAGCAGCTAGCCCGGCTAGCACCGGCCCGTACCGCCTCGTAATACCACTTTGTACCTCAAAAGGCGATTGTCAATACCTTGTCAATCATGTCAAAAGTATACCGAAAAATGGAACGCTGGCTCTAACTTACTGGATCACGTGACACCATAGCACAGATTCACTGTAAACAGTAAGCTTTATGCTATATTCAGTTGGGTGATGCATTTGGGGGGAGGGGGAAGGGGGTGCACAACTTTTCGGTAATATGTTGCCCCCTATTTTGTGGAGGACTAATTCGACAACTGGCCAAATCTTACACATTGCACCTTTAATGACGTGTATTTGAATTCACTGAGTCGCTTTGGACAAAAGCATGTCCCTTATTCGAACTACGTCACCATGCAACTCGTCCTGAACTTGAAATGAAAGTTAGGCCATGCAGCGTCTAAAAGAAACTGAAGACAAGAGTTTACTGTTTCCTAGAAGTACCGTTCAAGTGAGACTACAGGGGGAGGCACATCGGATGTAGTCATTTCATTTTAACCACTAGAGGGCAGTGTAGTTTCACTAATATACACTGTTTTCCTTTGACATATCTTTCTTGGGGAAAAGAGAAAATACATTGGGGTTTTTTCCACAGTCGGTTCAAGGGTTTGGAATGTAAAATGGTGATGAAATGATCGAATAAAACACAATGCAACTCATTGGTGGGGTTTTGTGCGGTGCCCTTGCCTCACATACATGTGTTGTACATCTTAAAGACTCTCTGTCAACTGGATGACATCACCAGCCCTGTTTGATCCTCTGAGTGGCAGTAGTGGGCTCTCAGACAGGATGTGACCACATTGGGAAACATCAGCACAAACCAAATTCTCCTTAAATTACACGTCTGTTAAGACAGGAAATAACTCTGGGGAATTTTCTCTCCTCGTCGCCAGTTGCTTCCTGAGAACACTTTCGCTGCCCGGACACCCCCATCCTGGTCCTTTCTCCACTTCAAGTCCAACACTCTTTCATAGTCCAAACTCTATTTCGGGCCAGATATGTGCAGAGGACAAGGAGAAAGACACAAGGGCCTCTTGTTCCCGAGGCATTCTTGACTTGAGCTGGTGCACTACGTGCCCCAATCCCAGAATGTGGACAGAATACTGCTTAACATTCATTTGGGATGTTTTGAAGATTTGAAGCCATTTCCATAAACTCAAATATATATTTCACACAGAAGATCCAACAGCCCAAGTATATGGTGGATGCCTTCATCCAAAGTGTCTTACAATACCGTGCATGCATACATTCTTAGCATGGGTGGCGCCAGTGAAAATTGAACCCCTAACCCTGGCAGTGTTATTGCAATGTTCTACCAGTTGAGCTAGACAGGACATATGACATCAATCAGTGAAGAAGTTACCTGATAACGCGTACCAACTCATGAAAGGCCTTGTCGACGTTGAGAGGAGGATCCTTGGCACTAGTTTCAATATAGGTTATCTGGAAAGACAAACGGAAAACACATTAGCCAAGTCTCAGCTACGTGAAGTAGTATTCATATCTGAAGTCGGAGTGGGTCAAAACTGAGAAGAACATTTCCAGAATGATAATATTTTCAGTCCGAAATTAATTATTTAGAAACACAAAAGGTGGGTAGATTATTAATTAAATGGGTGTATCCAAACAGAAGGGGGTTGATAGTTGGGTTTGTGTACAGTGTGTCTGGTCTGGGGTGGAGTGGTCCTGGTGGGGGTTGGAGGAGGGCAGCGATGTGGGCTGTTGTTTTCTTTGTGTTCTGCTGTCCTTCTGGACCAAACTCACTCACTACCACAGAGAGAATGCAAACTCAGCAGTACGGAGTCTCTCTCTCTCTCTCTCTCTCTCACACACCCTCTCTCTTTCGCTCACTCTCCCTCACTCCCTCTCTCCTCACACCCAAAATACTTTGTGTCCTGAAACCATACTCACGCTCTCTTTCGTTCACACACACACACACACACACATACACACACACATAGACACACACACACGCACACACACACACACACACACACACACACACACACACACACACACACACACACACACACACACACACACACGCACACACGCACACACGCTGAGTGTAAGTAGCTACATTGTGTTTGGCAGCCATCTCCTGGCCCTGCTCGCTGGTGATCTTCCTCAGATGTACCAGGTCCACTTTGTTGGCCACCAGCACCATGGGGAACGCCTCCCTAAAACACAACACATTGCACACATAAACAAACCGCTCCCAAACCGCTGACTCTGCAGGGTTTAGCCACCGCAGCGCTGCGCATGTCTACAGTTCACTTTTAGAAGCATCAGCTGGACGATATAATGGGAAGGATAGTGCAGCGAAG
>OMNR01044069.1:3711-22680 GCA_900303205.1 Mora moro
TGGTTGGCCGGCTGTTATGACCAGTCACAGCAGATTAGCCAATGGTTGGCCAGTACTCTTTGCGCCCTTGCTGTTCTCATCATAAACCATATCTGAATTTAAAAAAACATTAGGAATTCGTATTAAATGTAAATACTTGTCAAACGATGTATTACCCTCTCTAAATGCTGTGAAGCATGGAAACTATGTTCTGTGCGTAACTTAGTCCCATAATGTATTATGGAACTACCTATTATGGAACTACCTATTATGGAACTACCTCAGAAATATATTGCTGTCTCTTTCTAACAAATGTACTTGTAAGTCGCTTTGGATAAAAGCGTCTGCTAAATGCCCTAAATGTAAATGTAAATGTAATGGAACTATTCAAATATCATCATTCATAAAAATCATATATGTAAAAAGAAAAATCATACATGGTCATGAACACTTGTCTGCATACAGTTTCAGCATAGTGATTTTTTTCTGGGACTCTTTGTACTCAAATGTTTGTTGGAAAAAAATCTGGATAAATACTGCAGTCTACTGACTATTTTTTCTTAACAAAATGATGTGGATAGACTCAAGCATTATATAGGTAGCAGGATATAAGCATAGTTAAAATATATTGTCGTTAACAAAAAATAACAAAATGGATTTGATTTATGAAAGTTTTTTTAACCCTTCTCCTAACAGTCCTAACTTCGAGGAATCAACGAATGCCCTCCACCGAGATACAAAACAAAAGACCCATTGGCAACACACTGACATACCTAACGGTTCAGCAGTAATGGTAAGTGACAAACATCCTAAACATCACAGATAAGCAACACAACAGCTAATATAATTATCTAATATAATCGAACATTCTGGGGTCTGCTACAATACATTGGATGTTATAACTAAAACCGACCACTGGGGGGCAGTAATAAACATCTGAGGGCAGACGGCGCAAACGACACAAGAAGAAGAAGAAAAATTAAGTCCAAGTTGGATGGGGAAAAGTTTACTTGCGCCAAGATAACATAACAGTTCACCGGGACGGTTAATAATGGCGTCTTTTGTCACCGAGGTGCTTGCGAGCTCGGGGAAGCTGGAGAAAGAGGACCTCGCCAGTAAAATATGCAAGGTATCCCGCAAGGTGGAGGACACGAAGGTAAGGCGCCAACTAGCATAGCGTCCCGTCAACTAGCTTGGTGCAGCATTTCAAACATGACACACGTCACATCACATTATTCTTTCATCAACTTGAACCGACACGCCTTTACCTAACAGTGTTAACAGCCCAACACGGTAGCTCTGTTGGTGCCATGGTTGTACACGATGTGAGTGAGGTTCGCTTTGTGGCGAGGTTAAGTTTTAACCCCTGTTAGCGCATGTCGGTGCCCCACATTCAGTAGATGACACGTTGGAGATATGTGTGCTGATGTTTGATGACTGGTTGCAAATGCGTAATATCGATACGGTGATTCGTTCGTCCGAGACTAAACAGACAGAAACCAGGCACCGCATAAAAACCTGGTTATGATCTAACCCGTCAATAGTCCTCTATCTAGCCAAATACGACACACTGTCCATGTAAACACAAACACCTTGCAGCTGTAAGACATCTAATTACCTTGGCTCTGCGGCCGCGCCCTTATGATGGAGGTGTGATGTCCTTTATCTTCATGGGCATCTTCCCCCTTAAGAAAATATATATATGTAAAATATATTTTGACAGCAACATTTTTTGTATCTTCTTATGCAACAGATCAGTATGAACTGATACTGAACGGGATTTACTTTATTTTGATTATATTGCTTTTGTCAGGAAATTGTAGTTGTAATGATGGATGTTTGTGTTCACAATTTAGCCAGTGTTTCTATGTATTTCACTAAAAAATTGTTTTTCTGTATTTAATTTCCACAAGGAGGAAGTATGTGACATGATCACCAAGCGGTACAAGGAGTTCCTTCCTAGTCTTCAAGGATCTGAGGAGCTTATGGGACAGGTGGAGGAGGTCTCCAAAGAAATGGATGCCCTCAAAAACTGCATTGAGAATGAAGTATGTGTGATGATCATTTATTATCTCTAACAAAATGTACTGAAGAACTGATTCATCCAGAAGGCATTACATCTCAGATACTTGTTTATGTCTGTTTTCACACTAGGGAAAGTAAAAGATGGATGTTTTCCTATATATATATTGTATACAATAAGCTAACAATGCGAGCTAAGCTATACAATGGTTAGATGATCATGTCAAATTTCCTGGCACATGGAGATATTTAAATGACAAAATATGTGAACAATTGGATGGATCAACTAACTGGCTGATCACATTGCAACACAAAACCATCAAAGTAATGGCAATGGCAAAAAGCAGGCTTTTGAAGATGCCAACTCCCATAAATTCTGCTAAAGTAGCTTCTATTTATAGCTTGACAAATCTCTGTCTTTGTTTTTTGGGGTTTCCATTTCTCCAACAAGCTGGCTAACCTTATTCACATAGCAACATCTTGGTTCTAAATGCTAGCTGTTTGGGGGGGAACTGAATGGGGAACCAAGATGGCCGCTAGGCGAATGAGGCCCATGGACACTACCACCCTACAAGCAGAAGTTGCATCACAACGCTTGCATTGATCCCAACCTCTCGTTGTGTTTGTGCTTTTGTGACTGCATCTGTTGTCACAGGTACAGCAGAATATCCATTGTTCAATGGCAGAGTATGCCAAAGTGAAGCAGCAGCTGGACAAAAACACTGTCATTTTGACAATACTGGGACACTTAAAGGAGGTATGCTTCACTGAACCTTTTACTGACCCATTGAAACATGCATGGATGAACTAGAGACTTTCATGGTTGTTGTCATATACAGTATACATGACTCATTGCTTGAGAGGGTATGCACCTGCATAAAAAAGTAATCTGCTGTAAAAGACAACTGAATATAATGTAATTGTAACGCTTCCATCTTCTGCCTATTAATGTCTGTTTTATTACTGTGTTTTTTTTTACCCTCTGTGTTTTGTAGTTTCACAATGCAATGGAGGAATTCAGCAAAGCCTTGGCAGAAAATAAATATGTGGATGCAGCCAAGCTGTTAGAAAAGGTAAACGGAAACCTTTTCATTTTGAAGAGTCAACAAACTCTTCAAATCAAATCTTGGAGACGGTCGCGTTTTTCTTACACTCTAAATCCTCCGAGATGGGTGAACTCATAATGGATCACTGATTTTCTCAGGCCCAGTTGAGTGCCGATTCGCTGAAAACGTGGAAGAGTTCCGAGCTGCCGCTGCTGCGTGCACTCGGCTCCGAGTTGATCGTTCAGAGGGAGAACTTCATCTACCACCTTGGCGATGAGTGGAAGCGTCTGGCCATCTGGAAGTTACCGTCTTCAAAGGGTAAGGCATTTGTTTAGAGCGTCGGCCAAGCGTTTACGCCGGTCTGCCTCAAGCACATCCCATTCATCGTTAAAACAATTGAAAGATATATCTTTTTTACATTTCAAAACAAGACTTACTTACACATATATGGATTCAGTGGGAACATTTGGAAAATGCATGTATGTGTCAAATCGAAGGGTTCCATTTAGTTTGATCATTTTAGATGAAAAATTGCATAGTCCTCTGAAAGTAAATGAAGGTAGTGTTTTGTTGAAAAAAAAAAAAAAGGATTTGGATATTGTTTGTATTACCAGAGGTTAGATTTACCTCATTTTAGGAGCTGGTGAGGACCAGGCTATTTTTTTTTTTTAAGAATTGGTTGATGTATGAAACCAGAGAATTAAAATAGGTTCTGTACTAAGTACCCGTTGCCCTTATTCAGAACCAACCAACCCGAGATGGTCCCTGAAAACGGAGCTCAAATTAACCCTCAACTGCAGTAAAGATGGTGACCCCAGCTGTCCTGCTCTGCTCAGCTGCATACTCCAAGCCCTGGCTATACAAGGAGACCTTCACTACAAGATCAAACTCTTCAGTAAGACGGCTCAATCAATCCCTATTCAATATATGTTTGTGTGCCAATAATGTGTGAGCTGCACTTGATTGGCCTACCTGGCAGCCCTGAGTGCAGTGACCGTCCCCTAGTACTGCAAGCTGTATTAAGCTAGGTGTTTTGTCTAGAATAAAGGCAATCCATCCACAACTTGATCGACAAATGTATTTGAGTGCAAAATCCATTTTATAGGAACAGCTCCGTGGAAAGCAATACATGCTTCATCAAAGGTATTTTCTCCTCAGGTAACCCTCTTGTGTTCTCTCTGTCTCTGTCTCTGTCACTCTCTCTCCCCCCCCCCCCAAGGCCAGGTTCTGTTGAAAAACATGCTGAAGCCACTTATCATCTACCGGGGTTTATCGGTGAAGGTGACGGAGCACAGTGACGGCCCCACCCTGACCGTGGAGCATCTGGAGTCCGACTGCCAACAGGAGCATTCCACCCCCTCTCAGGTCTACACCAAGCTACTGCTGGTGCTCAAAACGCTGCACTCTCATCTACTAGGTATGGCCAGGTCATGCGTAATGCTAGTGGTCAGCGGGAATGTGGTGTTCAAGGAATGATGACATATTTGAAAGGAATTGGGAGAGTCGTGCAAGTGGTTAGGTAGGTCATTGTAATTAAAGGGCATTTATGGAAAACTGCGAAACAAATGATTGCATCAGTCCATTAATACAAATGAAGTGAAGGGTAAATGGGGCTACTTATATGCAAATTGTTTGTGACATTAACAAGGCAAGTAGGCGTGTGTTGCCGAAAGAGCATAATTGAGTCAGCTGGAAAAGCAAATGCGAAACAAAAATCTATTTAGCTTTTTTCAATGTTAACGGTTTAAATGGGCAATCATCAATCATTTAATCATTTAAAATAATGTTCAATTTATTCAGATAATTCACATACTTATAGATTTCCCCAATTAGGTTTTATGGTATATTTTTAATTTTTAAAAGTCCCTTGTTATAGTCAATTTAAATGTTTTAATGTATTTTATTTATGAATACATTATTATTACATTGCCATTCGGGCAGCTTTCTAGGTCCCCTGATATTGCAAATAGTTGAACATTTTGAAAACTTTCAATATTTGTCACCGATGTGTAACACACTTACTGAATGCGGTCCGTGTGTGTGTGTGTTTGGTCTCAAGACGTGTCTGTGGGTGAGAAGAAGCTCTCTGCTCTCCTGGGAGAGCTGGTCTGGGAGGAGCTGTCCCACTGCATCATCCACGAGTGTCTCGTGTACTCTATTCCCACCAAGAGCAGCCAGCTGGAGAACTACAACGCGGTATGCTTGCGTTTCACCCCTGACACCTACCTCGCCTTGACCCAATACCTCAGTCAGTGAAATGGAAGAATTCCCAACACCACGTTTTTAAAGACACGATTCAGAACGTTCGGAGCGCTCGGCAAACTCTATTAACGATTCCGAAATTCCGTTAAAGACGCACTTCTTTATTGTGCGAACGTTCAGAGAAAATGATCGCACGCAGTGAATATCGTCTCCGTTGAATGCTGCGGTGAACGGCAACACGCGGGGTTGTTTGCGATGAACACAAAGAACGCATAGAATGACGTACAAAGAGTCCGCACGCTGTGCATCGCTCCCAAAGGGGTTTATTTACAGTTCGCAGACTACTCTTTCATATGTTTTTTCTTACCTCACTTCGTCCGGCATTCCTGCGTACAATTGGAACGTGCGTGTATATCTCCTTCTTTATAAAAAACAAATGTTTTAATGTATGATTGTCCGTGCAGGAATTTCCTCCGTTTCATATCCGTTCTCCACTCTGAAGGTGATCAAGGAGACGGAGGAGTTCGAGAGTGCCCTGAAGGAGATGCAGTACTTGCGGAGTGACTCCACAGACCTGCTCAAGTACGCCAAGGACGTCAACTGTCACTTTGCCAGCAAGAAGTGTAAAGACGTCATCGTGGCCGCGCGCAAGCTAATGACCTCCAAGATGCACAACACCGTCAGGGTATGTTTCAAACGTGCGCCTGTGCTTCAAGCTAAAGCGGTTTCACCACAAACAAAGTGTCCCGGGTAATCTTGACTGTAGCGAGTGGAGATCCATGAAGGAGATGGCAACAGCCTGAACAGCAATATCGGCCCGCCCATAAATGAAAGAAAAAACAAAACACGTCTACCAGAAGTCGGACACAAGGCATTTTCTATATTTTTATAGTAGATTGGGACTAGCTTGGCTTTCCTTTAAATACTTGGTGTTTTGTTTTTTGCTCGCATAAGCCTATTTGTTACCTTGTTGTTATTATTGCTTGATTTGGGAGAACCTTAAGTGGATGTATGTATTTATTATTATCATTATTATTTTTAGCTGTGAGACATCTTTACATATTGTTCTTGTCCGGCGTCCAGATCAAACCAGAGACCAAGCTGACGCTGCCCAAGCTGCCGGCTCACGGTTCCGAGGTGCCTGGCAAACGGCAGACTCTGACGTCGTCCAGCGAGGAGGAGGAGGAGGCAGCGAGGCTGGGCGGCCACCGGCAGCTCTCCTCCAGGACCCTGTGTCTGCCCGTCTGCCGCATCAGCGAGTCCGTCCAGCAGCTGATGGAGCTGGCGCTCAACACGCTGCGTGAAGCCGTGGGCAGCTCCACACAGTGGTAGGCTGGGGGTTTCCTTCCCGTATGCTGCGTACGTGTCCCATTTCAACCAGTGCTGTTGTAACCGACGCTGGCAGCAGCTTGCAGTGATGCTGGCAGCAGCTTGCAGTGATGCTGGCAGTAGCTTGCAGTGATGCCGGCGCGGTGCTTCCCTCTCGGGGGTTCACCGCCTCGGGACTCGAACCCGGTTCCTCTCTTTCCCTCCGCCAGCATTTGGCGCCATCGGCGTAGCCCGCTCGACTCGTTACATTATGGTGATCACTGGTTGAAATAACGATGATATGCAAGTGTAAAAAGTACAATACAAAATAATGCAGCTTAAGACTTAAGTATTTTTCGTGTTTTTTTGCTTTTTCAGTGCCATGCAACTTTTCTTCACCGTGAGGAACATTTTCCAGTTGTTCTACGACGTTGTGCCTACTTACCACAAGTAAGATTCATGGTCACACCTCATGCTAAATGCGAACATCTGTGCTTGAATTATTTAGCTTGTCGTTTGTGCTTGGTGTTACGACCGTAATTAGTCGTGTCTAGGTAGCAGTGGGGACGTGAACATAAAACCAGCAGATGGTAAATCTGAGACGATAGACAAATGTTTAAACAGGTAAAGGTGTAACAATGGTGTTGGATGTGCTCTGTGACAATACAATATACAATATTTACGACATGTATATGAACAGTAAATGAAACAAAACGCTATGCTATATCATTGAACCACAAAAGTACAGCAGGTGGCACGCACCTCTAACCTAGTGTCTTTAACGGCAAACAATTCCTACGTAACGCTAAATGTAAAGGGTACCCCAAACTTACCTTGTCCTTTTCCCAAAAGGGAGAACATGAAGGACAGGACTATAAACATACATGCAAGGTCGGTTTAGCTTTTCTTGTAAAACTTGCGTGAGAAGTAACCCACCGGATGATCAAGTCCTTGGTCATCATCCTGCAGAAGTGCTGTGCTAGCTCACACGTCACTGGCACCCACCTCCAACTTAAAGGCCTGAACAAAGTTATTTTCCACTTTTGCTTTGCCTAGAGTAGTGCAAATGGATCAAGGCACAGATTTCAAGTCAAAAGTTTTTGGCCAGGTACTGAGAACTTTAGGAACAGAACTGGTTTTGTGGCACGTATCCTCAGCCTCAGGGAGCGTTAGAAAGTTTCCATCAAACCTTGAAGGCGATGTTGCGTTGAAGGCGGTCTTGACTGATAAGGTCTGGCTGTCAGGATGTCCCCCCTTGTGTTATTTGCAGTATGAGAAACTGTTCAGGAATCACTGGGGTTTAGCCCTGCTGAGTTGGTGTTTGGACATGCGGTCTGAGAGAGGACCTCTTAAGGTGCTATAGGAAAAGCTGGTTCACCCTCAGCACTGCGCTAACAAGACGTCCTATGTCCACCAGTTTAAAGAGCATTTGACTCTTGCTCGCTTGCAAAGGATGCTTTGGGGTCTCGAGACGAGTGCTGCACGTAACACTTGGCTAAAAAGGATCGTCCACCCCTGACTAGTGACGTTTGTGTTTTGTCTCTGTGCGTGGTATTCAGGGAGAACCTGCTGAAGTTCCCTCACCTCGCAGCCATCCAGCACAACAACTGCATGTACCTGGCCCACCACCTGCTCACCCTGGGACACCACTTCAGGCCCCACCTGCCCCAGCCCCTCAGCGATGGCATCGCCACTTTTGTCGACATGGTGCCCAGTTTCAGGAAGCTGGGTAAAATATATATATATATATTGCACAATATCAATACATATCACGATACGCTTATGAATAAAAAATACCATTCTTAACAGTCTGAGGGTCAAAGTGCTGATAAAATAATGAATACAAAAATGGCATTGAAGTACATGGAAATGTACTTCAAACCTCATATTTTGATCATTTTCATTTAGACTATAGAACTAGGAATATTGAATGGTCGTTCCCATTAGTACAGCCCTGTAGCAGAAGGCCTCTCGTTCACGCTGCGTGTCCTGCAGGTGCACAGTGCTTCCTAGCGCAGCTGAACATCCAGAAGGCAGAGCTGCTGGAGCGCCTGTCGAGCGCTCGCAACTTCTCCAACCTGGACGACGAGGAGAACTACACCGCCGCCAGCAAGGCAGTGAGACAGGTGAGGGCCGTTCACGGTATACATGTGATGTCACGATATCCACGAAGGTAACACAGAGTCGACTGTATGTAATGCAGTGGCTGTTGTTTTCTTGCTGCCTGGGATCGCTGTCAACTCGACATCAGCGTTGCCACCGAACACGTATCGGTTGGTGCAGGGCGCAGTAACGTTGGAGCAATCGTTTCGTTTGATCTATTTTGGGTAAAACGGGTTTGATTGCTCCATCGATTGCTTCACTTTCCTTGGGAAAACTGTGGCGTTCCTTCCTCTGTCATGAAACCAAAACCCCCCCCTAGCCCTGATTTGTGAGGCTCTTGACAGCTTGAGGCCAGACTGATCCGCAGAGAGAAACAGAGTGTGAACTTGCGAGATCAGGATGGTCTCACGAGACTACTTTGGTTGCCTCAAAGGTTCGACAGCCTATGGGAACATGCAAATTTTGGTTTCATTTGAAGTATATCTGGGCCTATATCTGCATCTGGGATGAGTTTAGTCGGCCAAATGTGAAGGGGACATATTGGTTAACAGTTGTTGCTGTTCCATTTGCCTGATTGTTTTTTCCAGGTCATTCATCAGTTGAAACAGCTGGGCATAGTGTGGCAAGATGTGCTCCCAGTCAACATCTACTGTAAAGCCATGGGAAGTCTACTCAACACGGCCATTTCTGAAGTCATGGCAAAGATCATGATGCTAGAGGTGACTTTTCATTCATTCCATTTATATTGTTGCCAAGATAAGTATTCATCTAGGATAGCTTCTTGAGGCTGTACTAACCGTTTCAGAGAAATCCTCTTATTCACAAGTTTCAGATAAATCCTCTTATTCACAAGTTTCAGATAAATCATCTTATTCCCTTTTGGAGTAAATTTTGCTTTAAAATCATTTTGCAAGAAGCAATTCAGTCTGCACTATCCAACACTCGAACACTCCTTGTGTTTACTAATGGCCGTAAAGTCCTGCTGGTTAGATACTGATGTGAGGTGTGCGTTATCCGCCCTGCCAATGACCTGCAGGACATCTCGTCTGAGGACGGGGAGCATCTCCACACGCTGTGCCAGACCCTCATCGAGGAGGGACCCCTGGTCTTCGTGCCGCTGCCGGAGGAGCGCAAGAACAACGTGTACCGGGAGGAGGTGCCGCTCTTCGTCAAGAAGTGGATGACCTTCAAGGAGCTGGTGATTGTGCTGCGGGCCAACCTTCAGGAGATAGTCAACAGGTACACCAAGAACCTTTTTTCCTTGTTAAAAAAGGTCAATGTCATTGTTGCCATTATTATATCCTACCTACCTTATCTCCGAAGGTAGCCTAACTAAATAATGTAGGCCTGTACAAACGCTGGGCGTAATGTCCACTAAGCTTGGTTGGCCTATAGTTCTGATCGTAACTGATACGGGACTTGATGAATACATAGACACAAATACAAATGCAAGACGCAGCTTGAGACGAATGTATGTCAGCCTAATGTCCAAGTTAGCCCGGTCGTCCGACCAGGATGGCCGACTACGAGCCGAGACGGAACTTGATCCTTGACGCACACAAGCATTGCCGATGTCGTGATCGCATTGCGTAAGCAAACTGCCTTCAGCTTCACATTTACATTTGAAGTCATCGTTGAATCTCAACGTGCGTCAATTCATGATTTTCATGAAAAATACTGACGCCAATGTGACCCAGTTAGGATTTTAATCCTGCAACTCAAAATACGAACTCATCGCTCATGTGATAGTTGTCTTTTCATTCATTTTATACATTTGCACGAAGCAACAGCCAAACTAGTCGTACTTTGCCATTCCATTTCATGCCTTTCGGTTCTCTTGTGTAGCTCTCTGCCCTCTGCCGTACTCCAGTGATACTGCACAGGCGTGACGCCAACACATGTAGACTGTTGACCTGCACACAGGCGGGTCAACAGTCATGTTGAATGATTGCCCAGCCCTAGGAGCGGGTCCTCCAGCGCTGGGGTTGTTTCCTCATGGCCCCCCGTGTCTCTCCGCAGGTGGGCAGAAGGGAAGGGTCCCCTGGCGGTGGAGTTCTCCAGCGCCGAGATAAAGAGCCTCATCCGGGCCTTGTTCCAGAACACCGAGCGGCGTGCTTTAGCCCTGACCAAAATCAAATAGCTAGCCGTCTTCCACTTTTTTTTATTCCTGAGGAAGAACCAAATGAACACATTGACCTTATCTCTATTTTCTTTAAAGAACCAGGCCTGATTATTGCAATGTTGTTTTTATTGCAAATATCCCCAAATGAAACCATAAAAAGCAAGTGTTTCTCCCCCAGCTGTAATACAAGCTATGCAAGTAATGTGTTGTGTCCAGGAGGAAAACATGGTCATTTCATTTGGGATGTCGGCAATAACTGCGACATTGAGTTATGCACACCTTGGTGTTTGCCTTTAAGACATGTTTTTCAGTTTCAATGTTATGCTGATTTTTATATTGGATTGTGTATTTAGATCCACTGGTAGTGACTGCTTTTCATAACGATATGCCTATTGGAAAAGAAAACATGTGACCATGTCCTTTTGAGATTTGTATATGAACATTCAGGATGTGTTCTTTCTCTTTGATGGGCTTCACATTGATGGGCTCTAAAGAATATATTCCAAATGCATGTGTGAAAACATGCAATCTGGACATCATGCAAATGGTCCACTAAACAGGTTCAAACTGGCTTCTCCAGTTGAAATATTAGACATTTTTCATTTCAACATTTTTATTTTTTATTTTTTTATTTCCCATCCAGCAAAACATTGTTAGAAAGGACGAAAGGACTCAATGCATTACAGGTTAATGGATATTCATGTTAACACTTTTTAATTTAATGTAAAGGTTAATGTACAACTTTATTTTATAATATCAACTATACTAGCTGCATCAAACACCCAAAATGGTTCTGTATATTTGTATTTAAACATGTATAACGACTCTCTCTCGCTCTCGCTCTAAAAGCCCCTCTGAACTCCTCCCTGGCAAGTCTCTACCAAACATACATTTCTTCATTGTTAAATGTATTTATACATTCAACATTGTGGGCATTCACCAAATTTGGAATGCAAGAAAAATAAACTGGTAAAATACTGCTCAAAAACATGTACAACTATTGTCAAGCCTGGTGTGACTGTAATATTGTGTGGCTGTATCTGGATGGTTCCGTTCAATATGAATTGAGGTCGTGAATACTGAAATAGTCCAGCAAGAGTTACAGATTCAGGATACAGAAACGTTCAGGTTCCAGGGTTCAAGTAAATAATGCATCGACTTTGAGCATGCACAGGCCTACAGTTGCCAACAAGACATTGTGTGACTACATGAGTGGCAAGTTTAATTAACCTCGCCACACATCGAGGGAAGACACACATGTAGTTGGCAAAAACCTACCTGTGTGCGGCAATTTGAAAAGCTGAAAATTAAACCAGTTACAGCTAAGATTAGGATGAAATGCCCACTGGTCAGTCCTGTCTTGGTGGTTTCATTTTTAGTGATGATGATGATGATGATGCATGTAGAGCTATTATAGTCATGTCCACGTTTGTATTGTATTTTCAAACTGATCTCAACAGTATTTGTAAATACCATAATACATGAGTTGAGTAGCGATCTAATTTGTCTAAATGTCAATGTGTCACATAGATCCATATGGTACGGGTTTGGTTGAAGATAATACGACGATTTAAAAAAGCAATTCCACAGATCTTTAAGAACACGACTATAGCTTGAATGAACTGTCGATTGAGTCTTTAATCTACACATGCCTTAATCCTCAAGTAGACAGCTGGCGTATTTATGTAATGCTGCGGCGATCACAAAAGCTCCATACCTCCTCTAAGACAAAGTCATTTAGTTCATACGATGCTGGGAAAACAGTTGTTGGACTGTTGTTTACCCACATAGGCTACAGACATTTAACCCGTGATACTTTGTCATGGGTCTCTCATCATGCTCCTGCAACAGGACTACGGTTTCATTCTTGTGAAGGTAGGCCTATGCATGTGTGCATTCTCATGTGATTTATGTATTCTCATGTGAATTGTAACAGTATGCACCTCCAAAATAAGTTGAGCGTGTGGGAATATTCTCACTGACGCTCTTGGCGGCTACTGAGTTAAAAGACGATATTTAGTAAGAGACTATGCTTAAAGTGATATTTTTATGACTATTCACTTATGAGATGGGCTTTTACCATTTGAGCGCAAAAAAAATTAGTTTAAGTAGGCCTATACCTGGTGTAAAGGGTTAGGGTTAGCACTTAATTGGACTAAAATTAAAATAAATTAAAAAATATATATATATATATATATTTACACTTTTCTAGTACTATTTACAAATGTTTTGTTTTTCATATTAGAAAAACACAAAACAAACATCACATGAATTGATCTGTATAAAAACTTAACGTGTTTCGATTTGTTGAACCACTTCTGATCTTAATAAATACCTTGAAATACATTCAAGGTTAAGACTCGAAATTAGAGGCCTCCTAACTGCTAGCCCATATAAAAGTTTTGAACTTCTCAAAAATCACACACTAGTTTATCATTTAAACATTTTGACACTTAACTGACGCAACAAACTTTTTACCTTTTTGGGGTTTTTTTTATTTTGAGAAAACCCTGTTGAATTTTTAGCTCCATGGTTTATGATTTTTTTATATTTTATTCATACATTTATTGAGTGACACATTTTAAGTCTTTTTACAATACTATGCGATTCTAAAACTGGTACGTATTTGAAATGTATATGAATGACTAAACATTTCCTGTGCTAAAACAGGAATGAAATGATGGATCCCATGAAGAACCACCATGATGTGCAGTGACAGTACAAGATAAGCACTTGACTAATCCCAGCAGAACACAACATCTCCTTCCAACATCCGTAGGAACTCCCCCCATACAGACCCAGACCGCTCAACAGTTTCTGGCCCACCTTCCCAGATCGCTACATTCTGCGAGCTACACTAAGGTAGTGACATCCCTCTACCTGTATGTAATTATGGCATGCTGCAGTTTGCACCATTATTAGCCATTTTGATTGAACTGTTGTGTATCTGCGCTCTGCTTCCCTTGTCTCAGGCACCTGTAAAGTCCGCCATGGCTACCGCGCTAGGCACAAAAAGAGAGTCTCTAATCCTCAGCCTCAACACAGATCCTCTCCAGGATACGGGGGGACCTTTATCCTGCCCGTCTCCCTCTGAGTCACAGAGCATCTTTAACCGATCCGCCCAGGATCCAGCCGCCCACAGTCCTCCTGGTCGTGTCACCATCCCAACAGCGCCACAAGAGCAAAAAGAAGAACCGCTGAAGAAGAAGCGCTCACAACGGGGACGCCACCTGAAGCGCTTCAGCTCCAGGTGGCGTCCTAGTGGCCCCGTGGGCAGCAACGGCCATCCCGTCTCTGCCAACAGGGCGACGGACGACTCGCCTTGTGGAAAAGCCCACAGGAAGCAGTGTAAACTTCTGGGTCACCGGCAACCGGTATGTGGAGGAAGCGGCAATCAGCGCCAGCGTTACGTGACCAAGGACGGCAAGTGCAGGGTCAATCTGGGCCCCATTGAGGACAAGACACGCTTCATCTCTGATATCTTCACCACATTGGTGGACCTCAAGTACCGCTGGTTCCTGTTTCTGTTCACCATGTGCTACATTCTCACCTGGGTGGCGTTTGCGGAGATCTACTTTTTGGACGCGTGGCTGCACGACGACGTGGCTCACGTCCACGACCCCGAGTGGAAGCCCTGCTTCCAGAACGTGGACGGCTTCCTGTCGGCCCTGCTGCTGTCGGTGGAGAGCCAGCGGACGATCGGCTACGGCTCTCGAATGGTCACGGCGAACTGCCCGGAGGGCGTGGTTCTCCTGATGGTGCAGTCCATCCTGGGTTCCATCATCGACGCGCTCATGGTGGGCTGCATGTTCGTCAAGATCTCCCGGCCGCAGAAGAGGGCACAGACGTTGATCTTCAGCAAGCGCTGTGTGATCTCTGAGCGCGACGAGAGGCTCTGCCTGCTGTTTCGCATCGGGGACCTGAGGGCGAGCCACATGGTGGACGCAAAGATCCGGGCCAAGCTCATCAAGTCCAGGCAAACCATGGAGGGAGAGTTCATTCCCCTGGAACAGTCGGAGATCAACCTCGGCTACGACACCGGTGGGGACAGGCTCCTGCTGGTGGAGCCCCAGACCATTACCCACATCATCAGCGACAGCAGCCCCTTCTGGGAGGTGGGGGCCGAACGCTTGAAGAGGGAGACCCTGGAGATTATTGTGATTCTGGAGGGGATTGTTGAGGCCTCGGGTTGGTAGCGATGTTCTTCTTCGATCACAACTCGTACGCATTTGTTAAGACCGTTAAGGATTTCAGTTCAGATTGCAAAATATACCTTCATCTCGTTTGATTTGATTTGATTGTTGTTTGCGTTTACGTTTTAGCATCGCTCCCTTCGCTGTGTTGCAGGTATGACGTGCCAAGCCAGGACTTCGTACACCGAGGATGAGATCCTGTGGGGACATCGTTTTGAATCCTGCATGTCCTTGGAGAAAGGAGCCTTTCGGGTGGACTATGGTGCATTTGATAAAACCTTTGAAGTGCAAATGTCCCCAATAAGTGCAAAAGATAGAAAAGCTGCAAACGATCAGGTGGGTGAGCTTCAGTAAACGCCAGCAAGCACTACTCACATCAGTGAATTCATCATCGCCCATTGTAATTTTAATCATTTCATTCCTAGGCTTAGGGTTAGACCTTGCCAGCTATGAATACTGCTGATCATTTTTTTATTGAATCCATCCATTAACCCAGAGCACAAAACCACAATTATAATCAGACCACGCTGACATGAAACACCATGATGGTTTTAACCTTTAGATGGCAGCACACTCTCAAAAGTAGTCTTATAGCGGTTGCTCTTTAAATCAAATTCAAAGTAACTAGAGATGTACACAAATAGTTCCATACTCTGGACACAGGAGGAACCCTATTGAACGACCATCAGGTTGTCCACAAGATGATCATATATGTCAATCATAGCCAACAAAACTACAACCATTAATCCCTATGCAACTTGGATAGAACGTTTCTCTCTTACTTATTTTATTATTTTCTCTAATATCCTCTAATATTTTCTATAATGTATTGTTAAAGCTAGACTATACCATAGCACTTGGCTGTTTAGACAATGTTTGCTCTGCTAAATCAGATCATTTCACGGCGGCCAGGCCCGGGGATGCGTCCGAGAGCGATCATATTTAGAAATAGGGTTAGTGGAATGAAAAGTGGATCTTTTTTGTCTTTTCTTTCTTTCTTGAGGCCCCCACAGAGTTGTAGTCGCCACTTTGCTAAAAGGAGAACTAGAACTAGATCAGCTCCCCAATGATATTGGTAATATAACGTCTGACTGCACAAGAGAAGCTTCAAGGTGGAATCGTATTTTTTTAATAAAGAAAGAAGGTACACAATAATAAAAAAAGAAAAAAAATATGGTGGGCGAGTGGCATCCCTGAAGAAAACCATTTACGGACGCCTCTGCACTGGGCTAAGAATACCGTGTAAGTGGGTTGGGGTCGTCATTACTGTAGTGTATCTGATGATCTGGTTGTGATGTGGGTGGCAGTCGATATGTGATGCTGTGTGTTGTGGGTGGTAAATAGAAACCTAGCAGGAGTGTGCCATTTCTTTGTGGAGTCATTTTGACTCCTAGTAATCTCTGCGTATTAATAGTTAATACTCTACCACTGCTTAGCCAATGTTCTTTTTATAATGGGATTGAGATGTGAAATGTCTTGAATAATGTAATCATAATGTAATAATAATAATGGGTTTCTGGCAGGGGCCAGTCACATAGGGAAGTACATTTAGCGCACCTTTCCATTAGCATGGTGCTAGCATGGTACTAACATGTTAACACATACTCCTGTGATTTCCTTTTGTTGCCATTAGATTTCTAACATGCTAGCATGCTAATGTGCCAGCACGCTTACATGTTATATGTTAACATAATGCTAACATGTTAGCACACTAATGCACTAGCACGCCACAATCCTAACACACTAACACGTACTTGTGCACGTACTTGTACGCGTAGGCCTACTTGTACACCTTACATTAGCATTCTAACGGGCTAATTGATAACCATACAAGATAATGACAAGATATGTAGGCAAAAAACATGTTTCAACACAAAGGTTTAGCCAAACTCTCATGACTTTACTTTGGGAAAGGTCATCATTAATGTTGTTCATCTCTTTGGGATAAAACATTCTGCCTCAACCACTTGCATATATGTATGTTTATGATGTGATAGACTTATGTGGTGATTCGCTTAGCTTCTATGGTGGTCCTGATACATGTGCACCTGTTTGGTTCTGGGGCAACTCACTAACTTGAATGCACTAAACTGTGCTGTCTAAAAATGTCCTTCCCCAAGGAATCCAGAAAGAGGCCAGGCAATATGAGGACGACCCACAACGGTTGCACCCAAATCCCAAATGTCCCCGTACCATACTTTGGTTGATTCTCCCTGGTCTGAAACCATTCTTTATTCTGTGTATTGTCCCAACTCCTAAAACATGTGCCTATGTCATGTATCTGTATTCTGTACCTTCTGTGAGAGGCAAAGAAATAAAGCAATGTTCCTTATTTTTACATTGACTTTTATTCATTTGAAAAAAAAAAGATATATTCTTGATGTGGCCTTTGGTGCACCAGCAGAGCAAGAGACACAGTGGAGCAAGTTAATATTTGATCAAATCTATTGATCTCCGCCTCACAAAGCTACATTAGGCTTGGGGCTCGAAAAAAAGGGGGGGGGGGAAAGGGAATAACATTAGTATAATGGCCTCCTTTATGATGTAATTTATACTTGTATCAAATACCGGTAAATAGCTAATTTAATTTATTTGTGTTGTGTGTGTGTTAACTGCTTTGGTGAAGGGACTGATGAAGTGCCAATGTCAATGTAGGCCTATGTGTAATGAAAACCATTTGGAAAGGCACTTCACTGAGTGACTCACTTTTGAACCCATGCCCCCTTCAGGACCGGTGATTTATGGGCATCTAGCAGACGTCCTCAAAGTAGAACGTGGGATTTTAGGGACATAGCGTGTCTTGAAGGACACCGTGTTTCTTTGTCTTTTCTGTGACACGCACAGATTTAAAAAGAATATATACATCTACGGCTACAATTGAAGTCGATAGCTACAGTTTTGGTTGAAACCAACAGCATGATTTGTTCACTATGAACAACGGATATGAACAAATGTGAACACTATGTAGCTGATAAAACACACATTTCATCAGCATGAAATAGTAATAGTTCAATGACACACGGCTAGGGAAGGTAGTACAAAGTTAACTTTCACAACAAAGCACAATAGATGATGTAGCACATACCGATCTATATATTATACATAAACAAAAATATGAACATAACAGACAGCAAACATAACCACACAATGCATTACACCGAGGCCTTTGAAAGCTATATTAAGCCTTAAAAGCCTTAATATTTAATTGCAGCATGGGTTATAAGCACCATCGTCTTACGGGTACATGCTTGTATTCAAATGGAACTAACTCCTGCCTGATTCCAGCTGAAAACTATCCCAGTCACGTGTCAAGCCTGGGCCTGACCTACACTTAGCCAATGAATATTAGAGTAGGTGCAGTCATCCATTTCCACTTAGTAGCCATCAAAGCATAGGTAATTCTTTAAACATTTTTTACCGTTTGTATGAATTTTTCAGCAGGCACTCATCTAGAATGAGTTTATCATCTGGGGAACATCACTCTTGCCCTGGTTATTCATTTTTCATGACCGCTGATATGGAGGTCCAATTGGGAGTGCTTTTGAGAGAGAACTCTAAAGTCACAGATACTGTACAATTCTCAAATACTCTCAAATACTCGCAGAATATTCCTGCTCAGAAGAAAACCTGTCAACCTCCAGGAAATACTATCGAAACACAATAGTGGAATACTATTTCCTTTGTACCCCTTGTTTACACCTTAAGTAATGGGAAGCTGAACTATGTCAAATATCTTTGAAATGTTTAAGAAAGGTCTTAACAGTAATGGATAACACTTGAAAGGGATATTTCCATTCCAAGTGTTAAAATGTCCAAATGACAATGTACCCTTTACAATACTGGATTACAGTTATACATTCTAGTTACAGAATACGAATAGGGTCAACCACGGTGAACTGGTCTGGGATGAACATGAGCCACAAGCACATGACTAATATCAGTAAACGTCAATAAACAATAAACAACTTTACCCTGTGGGACTGCCACTGCCTGG
>OMNR01044076.1:0-20574 GCA_900303205.1 Mora moro
CTGCCTCTTCGTAGTCCAGTTGTAGTTCCATCTCCTCCTCCTCCACTGCCGCGGTATCCTCCTTCTCCTCCTTCTTGCCACTGTTGTCCTCTCTGGGGTAGCGGAAGACATCTCGGTGATCACTGAAGCTGATGTGCTTTTGACCTGGCTCTCGTCTTCGTATCTCCTCGCTCACCTCCATGCCCAGCCTCTCCTCCCCTCCTCCTTTAGTGCGCAGAATTAGAGGAGAGCTGAGCAGATGCCTTTTCTCTGCTTCCTCCACCTCCTCCTCCTCCTCCTCGTCCTCCTCCTCCTCCTCATCATACTCCAGTTCCTCTTCTTTCTCTTCCTCCTCTATTTCTTCTTCTACCTCCTCCTCCTCTCTCTCCTCCTCCTCCTCCTCGTGGACGACGTGTAGTTTCCTGCCCACATACTCCATGTCCTCTTCCTGCTCCATCCTCTCGGCCAGAGCCTCGGCGGTGGGCAAGGGGAACTGAGGCACCTGCAGGACGATGGTAGCGCAGTCGCTGTCCTCGCAGGCCTCCTCGGGGTAGTCCGGGTAGGTCTCCTGGTCGTAGCCTAGCATGGACCACACAACCGGGCACACATTTGCAAAAGGTGAACCCACCGACACACTGGCTGAGAGATCGGGATGCACCGATCAGG
This sequence comes from Mora moro, assembly GCA_900303205.1. Classification (NCBI taxonomy): domain Eukaryota; kingdom Metazoa; phylum Chordata; class Actinopteri; order Gadiformes; family Moridae; genus Mora; species Mora moro. The sequence continues at coordinate 646 of OMNR01044076.1, forward strand.
TAGCCTCTAGATATTAGTGTGGAACCGGCTCCTTGTGACTCCCCGAGCTCCGTAGGAACCATGTATGAACACATGCCACTATGGGGTCACACTTTGTCACCACGGTGGATGGCTGGGGATGAAACTACACTGGTCCTTTAGGCGGTTATTTCAAAGTACCCAGCACAATCACACACAAGTCCTCTTGAAAACGCACTGATACTTTGTTGATACGCTGAAACAAACATTTAAATCCACTTCTTGTGTCGCATTGTCGGTGTTCACCAATACGTCCAGAGTGCGGCCGTGTTGGGCGCGCTGCACTCAAACCACGACGTATTGGTGAACACCGACCATGCGACACAAGAAGTGGATTTAAATGTTTGTTTTGCAGTGTATCAACAAAGTATCAGTGTGTGGACAGTGCATGAGTACAGTGGGCACGTTCAAATGACGATTCGACGTTGGAAAGTGGGTCAAAAGACGGGTGTAGTTAGTAACCCCATAGCGTGTTCATAGCGTGTTCATAGCGTGTTCATACAGGGTTCATACAGGGTTCATACAGGGTTCATACAGGGTTCATACAGGGTGCAGGTGGCACGTATGGAACCTGAAGCGAACCCCAGTGAGAGATGCAGATGTTGACGACACTGGGCAGTGCCGTTTTGGACATTTCTACAATGGCTTAATTCATATAATAATATTAATGCTGCTTTGGAATCAGTTTAAATTGAACGCAACACATTTTTACTTCAATGAAAACGGTAGAGGTAACATGTTGTTGGTGTTTACTTTGGAAATACGGCACTTGGGCTCCGACTGGCTGGAATCCAAAGTGAGGTTGGCTGACGACGGCCCTCAACAAACACTGCCGACGGCAGACTTTCCAGACCCAATAAGCAAAGCAAATATGGTCTGGCTGTGCGGGGCTACCGATCAGGATTATCGGGGCCAATACCAATCACCGATTTTGTTTTGCGATGTGATCTGCCGATCACTGATCGGATCACGAGTGAAGCGAGTGTTGTAAAACGCTGTGTCTAGTCGTGGCAGTAGTGCGTCTGCTTGTGTTGGGACAACTCCTGCGCTGTTGATGGTCGTCTGCTTTTCAGTGCATTCTCTTCGAAAGCTGTTTAACTACCTAGGCTCTATCGTTTTACATGTCTACTTAAATGTGTGGTATTAAAAGACTTTGGGTTGTGGGATTTAAAAAAACATATATGTTCCATATAGCGCTAGCTTGATCCGTCTCCGAAATGATGATGCCAGACAGAAGACACGATGAAACAGAGCCCTTTGTGTCCTTTGGTGTCATCGTGGAACCAACATAGGTGTCACTCATCCAACTATAATGGAAGGAGTCTCTGGGTGTATGTATGTCTAGGCCTTCGATTTTCTCGACAACCGCCCATCCGAGTTTGTGTTGTACGATACTTAAATCCGACTTCACACTTGAAGTCGGGTGTGTTGCTGAGGACCCGAGGAAGTGCAGTGTTGAGCGTCAGGTTGTTTGGATGAGCGGTTCTTCGAGAAAGCTGCGAGCAGCGATACCGGAGGCCACGCAATAGGCCCGCTCCGAACAGGCACGTTTTGAACATTTTTGAACGGGCACTGCACTCGTAACACTAATTATGGGTCTGCTACTTGTATGTACCAGGGCACGGGTAGCAGACTGAAGGAGACAGAAGATAAGTGTACTACCCGCGTCCTGCTACATACAAGTAGCAGACCCATAATTAGTGTTATCAGCGACACCTGTGCTGTGTCCTATGATGACACCTCTGTGAAAAAGCTCTATTGGCTATTATCTGTTACGTGACTGGCTGTTGTGATCATCATTTGACAGGCTCATTGGCAGATCACCGATTGCCCATTTAGAGCGTTTATCGGCCGATGATGGTGGCTATGGTGGTAATGATGGCTATGATGGTGTCCGGTCGATCGGTGCGTCCCCATCTCGTTTCTTTGAAACAGTGACTGTTGTTAGTGTGGCAGTTAGTGGGTTGACCTTCCCAGTCGGCCGCGTACGACACCTCCTCCGCCTCCATCTCCGGGGAGCCCATCTCCAGCCGGCCCTCCTGCATCACCTGGGTGATCTGTTTCAGCTGCTTCAGGAGCTTCTCCTCCTGCTTGGACACTGACTTCTTACTCTTCTTCCTCCCGCTCCTACTCCTAAACAACAACAAACAACAACAAAAAGCCATGTAGAAAAAAGTAAAACAAATAATAATTGTCTTCATGGGTCACTTCAAAAAAGTACAAAACCACTCTAGGTAAACTCAATGGAATGTAGTAAATGAAATGTACAAAAATAGATTTCTCATTGAACTCAAATCAATCTCTAAACTGCCAAACTACAAGCTAAAGAGTGACCATAGTGTCCACCGATCGCTCTGCCTCTTGTCACATGCATCACACTATATATAATATATAATATATATACATGCACATAAACTGAACTGAAGACATGTCAACAAACCAAACTAACTAAGTTAAGCAGCCAAAACTAAACAACAACAAAAAGAGTTATTACCCGAGTTGCTCATTATTGTAACATTGATGAGAGCATATTTGCTTTCCAAATACAAATCCTCATGAAAATGGATGTATTGCTTACTTAATGGCAGTGTTATCAGACATACCCAAAATAAGACTTGAAATAAATTGAATAAAATTGTAGACTTACTTGCCAGAAGCAACTCCCTTCCCAGAGACAATCTTCTCCATCATCCTCTCGGTCTCCAACAGTTTTTCCTGAAGCCTGAACAGCTCATATTCATTTGCTAAGAGACATGCAAAGACAATAACTGTGATATTACTCACTTACTCAAGCACATATCTCTCTCTCTCTCTCTCTCTCTCTCTCTCTCTCTCTCTCTCTCTCTCTCTCGCTCTCGCTCTCTCTCCCTTTCTCGCCCCTCTTGCAGACTCTTATGCATATAAGGAGGGATCATTCGGCGGGTTGAAAAATCCTTTTTCCCTCCTTTCAAGTTTCCAGTGACTATAATCACACACCCTAACATGCAAGCTTTACTCATCAAACCAATTATTCTGAAAGTGTTAAGAAAGTCCTCCAGATCTGATAGGCGTCTCATTCAATATCCCGCAGACTCCAAGTGTTATCTAAAACCAGGGGGGAAGAAAGGTTGACTGAAATGATAATTTCTCAAGAACACCATTCTGCCTCATTATGACGACACGTCACACCTCAACGCCACTTTGACTTAATGTGACATCATCGCTCAGCGCTGATTGAATCAGAACGTGTCACATTGGGTTGGACAAGATATTCATCTTTCTAATTAGGATTATACTTGTTATATTTTGCAGTGACAGATGAGGATATCAAAACAATGATACAAGGTACGATTTAAGAGCTATTATTTGAGTGTAATTTGTTAGAAATGGCACAGCCATCCGTCAGCTATTAGTGAGTGAAATTCCCTGTGAGAATATCTATTCTGAGTTGACTGCGCCTGCCTCTGTAGGAGACATTTTGGATTTTAGACTCATTTCTGACCAAGCAATGAATGACCAACAGTTCAGGGAATCCATCTTGCCTGTCAATCACAGGTGCGTGAATGCAACACTTCTCCATGGAGGAGAAACGCAGGGAGGGAGGGAACATTTGTTTGGTTGTTTAGTTCCTAAATCTTGCTCTCTTCTGCTCTTTTCTGCTCTCTCTCTCTTTCCAACTCTCCAATCTTACCTACAGCAGCTTTAATTGGAAATACATTCTCATCACGGTTAAAGAAAAGCTGATAATGATGCAATTACAACTGTGGTGTATTTCCTGGTTCTAAAAGGAAAGTCAATATTTAACTGATCAAATCAGAGGGAAGTAGTTTGTTCTAAAAAACATTTGCCCATACACCTAGTACATCAACAAGCACCAAAACACACATACGTGTGTTTGTGTGTGTGTGTCTGTGTGTGTGCGTGCGTGCACGTGTGTGTGTGTGTGTGCGCGCGCACGTGCGTGTGTGTGTGTGTGTGTGTGTGTGTGTGTGTGTGTGTATGTGTGTGCGTGTGCCCACATCTTTAATGTACTTACTCAGCTTGCTCCCCATATAATCATGCTTCACTGTAGAGTAATGGTATTCAGATGTCACATGCTTCCCTTTAGGCCTACATGTCAACTACAAACAGAAAGAAAGATTCCAAAATATTTTTGAAATGTCAATTAAGAAATGAAGAAAACTTAATAAATACAATACTTAATAAAACGTAAAACCAATATTTTATTACATTTAATGCAAAATAAATATGACTCATTTCACCTTATGGATGATGTAAAGTATGTAAAGTAGAATTCCAAATCCGTATATGGGGATGACTTGACCAATCAGGTTGTATTTCTTGGCTCTCCCCTTGCCTGCCACTTTAGCCAGGGCTTCAACACGCTGCACCTTAGTGTAAGGGGACTCCTCCCCCCACTGCTCAGGGTCCTCTGGTGCTGACAGTCGGTGGATCACAGGAGGATAGAACCCTGGGCCTACTAGGATAGGACAGGAGATGAGTCGTCATGACAGCCAAATAGGATGTATACCTACATATGCCTTTTTCACACACTGATTTTTTAATATGTATTGATTTGTGTGTTTTGTATTAAGTAAGATGAGCAAAAATAAATCCCATAATTGGGTGGTCAAAGCACCATTATATAAGATGGGACTGGCTTCACTCTGGGAAACACATTAATTAATTAACTGGAGGCTATACGCTTATGATATTTGTGAATGACGGAGGCATTCATTGAAGCTTTAAAAACATGGTTTGAGTTTACTCAGATCTCTAGTGGGCCTAGTAGTAGTAGTAGTAGTAGTAGTAGTAGTAGTAGTAGTAGTAGTAGCATCATGAATTAATTATGTCTGTATTTCATATAAAAACAAACCCTGTTTACTTTAATCCTGAATAGTAAATTCGACTAATATATAATTTGTAATTATTTAACAGGTGCGGTGTGTCTGAAGTCAATAGGTACAGGCATTTCTAAATATATGTGTCATTTTAAAATGAGCAATAACATGGTAGTTTCAGACAACGGTTGGCCTGCTCCCTGTGTAACATCTGGCGACACCAACCACAACAACAGCAGCGAAAGCATGAGTGATGGCGCATTATCATGATGATGGATGAAGATGATCTGTTAAGCCGCGTCTTACCCCCGAGCTGCTGCTGCCCTATTTCACTTTTCCCTCTGGATAAAAATATTTTAGGGAGGAAAAGAGATATGCACAACACGGAGCACGATATCAGCGTAACCTTCTGGCAAGTTGTGATCGACATTTTCTTGTATCGTAGTTTCGTTTTCGTGAAATATGAAACAAACATCCAGAGACGCGAAGTTACCAGCCGCTCGGATTCGACGAAGTGACGCTCCCAGCGCAGCCTCGGCGCGTCACCGCCGGACGGCCAGCAGGGGGCAGTGCAGACCAGACGCTCGGACCCCTGCTGCACCTGTTCTCGCCACCACTCTGCGATTTGTTAGAAAGAAAATAGGAAACATCGCCACACGCATCGGACAAAATGTTCATAGACGCTTTATAGTTTTAGACTGTATGGAGCAATAAAGCCAAATACCAGGAACCCACGACTGCACACAAACATGGAGATACACTGTTTATCCATTAGGTCAGTTGAGGTCAAGGTAGGCATGTGAAGTAAACTAATACTTCTTGATTTTGTACCATTTTCTTACCATCTTTAAGAGCCAGATCTAAGCCATAAACCAACGCGTAAACCCTTTTATATTGCTATGTGGCCAACATGTAAAACCCAGGAAAACATAGTCCTGACTGTCAAACAGCATTGTACCGCCTCCTAGTGGCACAGTTGGTATAAACCTTATAATGTGTGGTTTGTAGCATGATATGCAGTAGTTTACATATGGAAAATAACAGGTTGAGGCAAGATTATTGTAAGATAACTCATTGCTTATCCTGCTGTTGGATTTAGACTAACTGATTCATATCAAATTGTCTAAACCCACTAACTAAGTCTATTTAGCCTACTATTATGTAGGCCTATATGTAGTTGTTGCTATTGTTTAATTTTATTGAGTGAAAAGGCAACAATATTGCAACTTTCGACTTTGCAGTATTAATCAATGTAATCATGAAAATGGCTTGTTTTGACACATGAAACTAAAGGTGTTTACAGCGCCCACACCAAAACTATCATCCAGCTCAAAAGCAGAAAGACATTTTACTGTCCATTCTATTCCAAAATTGAGTGTTTCATATTTCAAAACCAGTAAACAAAATTATTCTACTACTGTGTTCCTATTCTAAAAAAGTAATGTACAACTATTACAAAATAATGTATTATGATATTGTTTTAACAGTACGGGTTGTAAGATGTATTTTTTTTGTGGCACTGAACTGGGACAATTTCTGGAACAAACATCTTCATCTTTCAATATGCCTACTGTATCGTGAATTATCCAACATGTTTAGAATGTTGTTTTTCTTTTCAGAAATGGCATGGCAACATTCCCTCTCTCTTCACAGGCTTTATAGATGAGAGGGTGGTGGGGTTGGTGGCTTCAGAGATGGATGCTGTGTGGGGACTGTCTGTAAGCACAAATCAAAGCTCATAACGAGAAGTCATGAAGGAGGCTTCCGCCCCCTCTGCCTGCTGGTTGGCCTACTCCAAGAATGCTGGTGAGTTAGAGAGCCAACCGGATCAAGTTAGCTGAGCTCCCCATATCACCATTCCATTGGTGATGTCATTTTTCAAAACCGATACAGAAACCACTGGCAACATTATCCTTTTAAAGTTTAAACAAAATGGACATTTAAATGTAGCAATGATGTAATTAGTAGTAAGGCAACCCTGAATGATCCACCATGAATGTTAAATGTTTGGGTCCAAACTAGAATCCATGGTCACCTGAAACATCTGAAATATGCAATTTTGAACCTTGGGAGAGGGAGTGTGTACAGGTGAACATTTAATTCAAGGTTGAGATGAACATTAAAGATGAAGTCTTCAATAAAAATGTACACATGGAAAGGGCATGTGCATGTTCACATGTTAGATAATGGATCAGTTGTTCTTCCGTATGACATCCATTGTGTTGGCCAACCATGACAACAGACTGATCAGTTACATTGATCTGTTACACTGCTTCACTTCACTATTTTAAGTGACGTTTCCCTTTAATGATGTGTATTACTGAGCAAAGAAGCATTCATGTTGTTTTATGCGCTGCTATATATTGCATTGCAGTGATGCATTGTTGAATAGCATGCAAATTACCTTTTGAGCTTGATGACCTTGATTTGATTTCTTTATGTTAGTGAGGGCAGTTAGGTACAAGAACACAGCTAAATAAGGGTTTATTTCCCAAAACAGATGGTAAACCTACAAAGTCTGAACAAAAAAAGGGAAACCACAATACGTGGGCCCATCAAACTTAGATTTAAGATTTACAAGATAGGCTTCACTATAAACAAGTGCTTAAACTGAAACCTTGAAACAGGGTATTCATACCAAGAGGCTGAACCAACACAAACATAAAGGGGAGGCCTGCAAATGACAGGATAGCTAGCTTCAAAGGCTACACAAGCTCCCCCGCTCTCTTCGTAGACTTGGTGTGCCCCAACACCCCTCTTCCTGTGTTTTAGTGGTGTCTACAGAGGCCCCTCCCCTTTGCCAGGTGAACCAGGAAACCAGTGTTGGAAGCAGAGGTGAACATGGAAGACAATGAATGAAACAGGCATATCCTAAACACATAGAAGAATACAACAGCATATTAAACGGAGAGAAGTTCCTTTAATATTTAGTGTTATAAATCAACTATGAAACAAATATGTGCCGAATCATAATGGAGTTTTGCTGGTGTTGTAAGATGTTTACTGTTATGTTGTATAATTACTGATGTGCTGTAAATGGGAAAGCAGTCACAGTTCGATATAGAGGAATTACAAAAAAATTGATATTATATTAAAACTGTGATCATGGTTACAATTGTAGTGCACCCAGCATGGTATGAACACCTGTGATTGGCGTTAGCTATTTTGTGTTATGCTACCAATCTCTATATCCACAGTAGCCTGTAATAGCTGGCACAATGATAACTTATTGCCAATGCCATACACCCTTCATAAGCTTTTAATCCCAGGAAACAAATATGTGTTTGTGTACCATCTCTGGAAGAATGGATTATAGATTATCAGTGCCAACCAGCATATGATGCCAAAAGAGATTATGCTTGCTGTATGTGTAAAGCTGATAGCACTGTTAGTGAAATGTTGGCACAATGCACTTCAAAGTGACACGCCATTTGACATGCTGCAGTATATTAGACATTGTGAGTGGGGGAGATTTCATTTATACAGATTCCTTCTCCAAACACATTGCTGTTCGGGAAATCATTTAGACCCAACAATGTCTTCCTTCTCCCTCTTGCTCTGTTCTCTCCACTTTCTATTATTCCAGTCAATTCGACTGTGACCTGACTCAAATGTATTTCCATATTCCCCCCATAATTGTAACATTGTTAAAATAAGACTTTAATCGCTTTCATGAAAACCCCTCAGTACATTTCAAGCTGTGCAATTACTCAAAAAATAGGACCTGCTAATGTCAGTGGTGAAAATATCTCTCTTTGAGCGCACTCTCTTTTCCACAATCCAGCTGGGAAGTATTTAATTTTGAATCTGACCACATGCATATTCACAAGCATATGGAAAAGCTGTTGAACTGAACAAAATAGAAAGAACAGTTGGCCCATTTCTTTTGGGCCGAGCCTCTGGTACTTCTCCTACTTCACTGCAGAGCTACAGTATGTGTGAGAGCCACGGCCGATCCTTTGTACAGACGAACAAATTGTGAGCAGCCCTTGTCCTCTATTTGTTTACTGTGCCTCTCGCTTATCAAGCCTTTAATTAGTTAATTATTCTTCATTAGACACAATTAAAATACAACAGTCTGCCCCTGCAAAATGTGTATCTGCCATGGAGCAGCAACACAGCACCTAGCCCTGGGAGGCAGGTCTCCGTGTGCATAATAGTGTGGCTGTTTTTTTCTTGGGGTGCAATATAAATATAAATGTAAGGTTTCGTATTATACCCAGAGAGAAATAAAACATTTACTTTGCTGAAATGTTCATGCATTTCATTGTTGACTGAGAAATAGATTCACACACTGCACATGGAAATCAACCCACATTCTCTGAAGAAAATTACTTTTTAGCAAAATAAATAGTTTTTTTTTCCCTCTCTGTCTGTTCATGCAAGTGATTTGTTGCAGAATGTCACCTTACACAACAGCAGCAAACCCATTTCACAATAAGACCTGGGTTTTTTCCCTGCCACCTCTGTCTGCCGCTGTCTAAATCATTCAATTTACTTCCAAATTGCATGTCGAGTGTTAGGGTAAGGGCTTATTGTGATGGCAGTATATTAAATCAAAGCACTCATATATTTCGAGATGGTTTAATTTTTTATTTTATTTGATATTGATGGGTGATGCATGAGTGTCGTGAAGGACACACGGTTGCAAATTCCTCGATTTTTATATTCATGGAACAAAGACAGTTGTGAAAAGTGAATGAGATGGATTAATGGAGTCTAAGCATGCTTTACAATATAGGCCAGACCTTGAGTGTCTTTTACTGCTCTGGTTGTCAGACCACACATTTATTTATTAGCGTCTCTGGAACAGTCCTCACAGGCCTCTGAATAATACACTGCTAACAAATCACCGTGGGATCATATTTGAATTTCCTGCTGTCTTTAGCGCTATCGCCACCAAAAAAACGCACGGATGAATAATTCTGTTGTGTTGTGTTGTACACAAGTTCAACATATTTAGTTATAAACGTAAACATGATGGAATTAAGTAATGACATGAATAGAATGTTTAACAGAATTCAACATTCATTTATTGTCACATTTTCTTCTTTCGAGAATTACAAAAAGAAAAGTCTAAATTCTAACAAAATGGAAGACTGGACCACTAGCATGCTACCATGTGTTAAGATTCAGTCCATGGTTTGTTTTTTAAACCAAAAATAATGTACTTATGGACGTTGCAGTCTACAGTAATACATTTGCTTTGGTTATTCCACTTAATCAGATGTGTGTTGAAAGTATGCATTTGTCTGTGGATGTTAACGGGAGGCAAAATCTGCTTTTGGCGTACATATGGCACACAGTTTGAGAGTGTCATGCCGTGGTATTTGTACGCATGGGGGTGAGACTGGGTTGGTTATACACATAATAGGCAGCCCTTAAAATCACTTCATATGCATGTATGCTTGCTATCGTATGCATTCATGCCATCTCTACTGTATGACTAGTGATGTTTGAAAGGTGGTTTGACCAACTGCGTTTAAAAGAGGTTGTTTCCTTCTAAAATAAACGACACGGGTCATTGTAGTCCATCTGTGCAAAGCTTTTAAATTTCAGTGTATACACACACACACACACACACACACACACACACACACACACACACACACACACACACACACACCTGAATGTTTTCAATTGAAATGTCCCAAAAAAGTCTAGACCAGTGGCACTAACATCTGTCATAATGAAATCATTTGAGGAACTGATTGGCAAAGGCATGTTAGAACAGGTAGAGCGCCTGCTTGATCCACTCCAATTCTCCTACAGAGCAGGGAGAAGGGTGGAAGATGCTACCCTCACACTGCTCCATCTCCTGTGCCAACATCTGGAAGGACCTAAGACCCATGCTAGGCTTTTGTTCATTGACTTCTCGTCAGCTTTTAGCACTATCCAGCCCCACTTTCTGGCAGAGAAGTTCCTTGCTAACCTCCAGCTAGATCTGAACATCATGGACTGATTAGTCGATTTTCTAACCGATAGGTCCCAGTGCGTTCAAGTAAATGGTGAAAAATGAGAGGATTTAATGTCAATATTGTTATGATGTCTCATTTATTGAATTGCTGACTACTGGTAATGATGATGTGGGCTCTTTTTGTATACATTTCGACTGCATGTTGGGCTCCTTGTCTTGTTGTGTACAGTGCTGAATGTGTGCTCCTGCTGTACAACAAATTTCCCCTTGGGGACCACAAAGATTTTTGACAGCATTAAATCAAATTCGATCTTGACTTGTGAAATAAAAAGGCCTTACCTTAATTAAAAAAATAATAATAACCCTATTCAAAGTCCATGTCTATTTCATGGGCCTGCAGGCATGGTTGACATTAACATTATCGACGGGACACTTATTTTGAAAGCAACAATGACACCACACATAATGGAGCTAATTCCAGCTCTTAGCATTAAACTTATCAGCACCATCAGTTCTCTGAAGGCGTCTGTAGGCCAAACGAAGGCCAATTAAGCCCGGGAGGTGGAGGATAATGACCTTTTAGCGTAAAGGAGTAAATAGAGGTAGAACGAACTTAATTGAGCAGATGATGGCGAGGCCGTGACAAATGCAATCATTATATCTGCATTTTTCAGCTGGAGGAATAGAAAACATGTATTAAAGTGTTGAAACAGTGCACTATGCAGTATGACAAGTAGTACAATACATACCAATGAGGTTAGAATAATATATAACTGTCTGGCTGTTTTTCACTCTGTGATAATAAAAAGGCAGAAAGATTGTAAATCGCCCCGGTATGAGAAATTAACAAAACAATGTAATGTACACCATGAATAATACAGATAACTAAGTAGAATTCAAAACAAATTTACTGATAAAACCACATTGCATTACGGAAGTAGAAATGAACTCTCTATTAAAAAGGACACAGACGGCTGTTTAATCTAATATGGATAAAGTATAAGTCAAAACAAACCGTTGAAAGGGTGAGCTGATCCTGCGCAATCGATTTTACCTCGTCTCTAAAGTCATCCAAAGACCCATCTCCCAAATCTAGGAATTACTGGCAACACTTTACTGGAGCATTAAAGTTGTTCATTAAAAATCAATGCATGGTGCCTCAAGCGATTGATTTTGGACTCTGGTTTATATGGGGATCTGATGGGGCTAAATCAGTACTCTCCCCTGGAGGAAACGGAAACAGATGAGGTATAATGGTTTCAATGGTCTGGCCCAGACACACCTTTCATTAGCCCTTAATCAGGAGATCAGGAGATCAGGTGTCACGGCTTAGAAGCTTCACAACCGAGATGAGATTTCAGTCACTCACTGAAATCTTCCTCTGCGAGATGTTTCTTGGATATTGGAACATATTTGGTGTGATGATGAACGATAGCATTTTAACCATAGCCTGTACAGATCCTTACCATGATCCTAACCATCTCTCTGGCCTAATGCAAACTTAATCTGTTATACATGCATATCAATTAACCATGTCATCAATTAATCACTTAACCAATTGTACCATCAAGTAATTGTCAGCATCTATTTGTTTCATAAAGCATTCATAAGGTTAAACTACAGATTCATGTTTATGTGGTATTCGTTTTTGCATGTGTTTGTTTCATTAATTGTCTTACATGTTCATCTCTGCTTCTACTCCATCTTTATAATCTTTGTCACTATATAGTCATCAGCCGGCCTCGCCGTTATCTTTGTGTTGGTTGGTCCTCTTGGTATAAATACTGTGTTTGTGCATGTCAAGCAAGACTGTTGATTTACCACCTGTTTTGGGAAATAAACCCTTATTCTTTTAATACAAATCTACCTGTGCCCTTGTGCCTAACTGCTTTGTCCCTTAGACTAGTATTTAGCCCAATACAAAAAAAGATATAACTTGCTAGGAAAGAGTGACAAAAGTGAACTGAGTAGGCCTACACCACAGAGGACAACAGCATAAAACACCCTTTCACCCCTCCAGGGTTTGTGACCATCTCAGGGAGAAAATAAAATGCATAGAGAGAGAGCAGAGATACAAGGCCAGAGCAGAAGGCCAGGGAGCTACAGGCTCAGCAGACATGTGGTCGAGACTACAAGAGAAACGACAACAATCAACATACTGAGGTAAATAAAGCTCCCAGGGTAATAGGGTAATGAACGCTATTATTGGCATAAAACCGCCGCAAGAGGGAATAGCTTGAGCTGTGTGACCATTTTGCTGAAAATTAATGGACATGAAATACCCCCGCAAGATAACAATTAGCAATGCTTATCAGTGCAAAACAATAGTCGGATATTAGGAAGCGGTCCGATATAGCCTTGAGGGAATTTTAAGTGATTTAAATACGGCGCTCAAGAGAATGCATCTAAAGCTAATGCTGTTTCAAGCTGAACCAAAACCATTTTCATTGCAGTTTGCAATGGGCAGATGTCCATTACTAAGGCCACTTTGCTCATCACAGTGAGACTATATAATTATGCTGGATGTCTGTGTGTCAATAAGTGAGCAGTAGTTATGTATATGTAAAGACGTATCCATCATAACTCTTCTAACAGAGTCTGAGGACACTTGGCAGAGCACCAGCCTGGGGTCGTGGGTCACGTGGGTCAATCTACAAATCTGCATAATATAGGTTACTTTACCCTAGCATTGCTTTTAACTTTTCTTACCTTACCCTTCCATAGCATAGCATACCTTACCCTCCCATTGTAACATAGCATACCTTTTCTTAGCCTACCATAGCGTAACATTGCATACCTTATCCTACCATAGTGTAACATAGCATACCTTACCCTACCATAGCGTAACATAGCATACCTTACCCTACCATAGTGTAACATAGCATACCTTACCCTACCATAGCGTAACATAGCATACCTTTTCTTAGCCTACCATAGCGTAACATAGCATACCTTTTCTTAGCCTACCATAGCGTAACATAGCATACCTTACCCTCCCAGTGTAACATAGCATACCTTACCTTACCATAGTGTAACATAGCATACCTTACCCTACCATAGCATAACATAGCATACCTTAGGGGGGCTAGGGTTTAGGGGGGTATCATTCGTCATTCGTACATGGCCTGTAAAGCCCTTTGAGACTGCAACTGTGATTAAGGGCTATACAAATAAAATTTACTTGACTTGACTTACCTTACCCTACCATAGCATAACATAGCATACCATACCTTACCCTCCCAGTGTAACATAGCATACCTTACCCTACCATAGTGTAACATAACATAGCATACCTTACCCTCCCAGTGTAACGTAGCATACCTTACCCTACCATAGCATAAGATAGCATACCTTACCCTGCCATAGTGTAACATAGCATACCTTACCCTACCATAGCAGATCTTGTGAATGGGATTCCTTATCTTAACGACACTTCATCTTAACCAGACACGTGTGTGTGTGTGTGTGTGTGTGTGTGTGTGTGTGTGTGTGTGTGTGACATGACATTCATGTATATGCATTAGGATGGTGGCAGAGCAGTTCATTCAGTCATATGGGTCTGACTCAAGACCCCCTGCGGCAGTGTGAGCGAAGAACGTCGAGACGAGGCCTCCCCCAACCCCATCTTCATCTTTATCATCGTCATCATCCCTTTACAGGATGCACCTCCAGAAACCTCTGAGCCCGGGATCAGCAGCTCCACTCTCCTGTGATTCATTACCGACTGGCAGAGATTTTTGGGGAGATTTACAGCAGTGACTTCTTCTACAGTGGGTTCTTCTTGACGGTCAATATCCTAAATGGGCTGTGCTCATTTATTACGACAGCAATACAATAAAGTCTCTAAGTTCAGCTGTACCCCGTACCCTATACCCCACACAGTGAGTATAGCGTAGTGGCTAGGCTGTTCGATCCCCCCCACATCTGCCCAAGATGCATACCTATAGGCATCTCAGAGCAAGATGCCTAACCCCTACCTGCTCCCTAGCGATATGTATCTGGTTCCACTGTAAATGAATAACCCTGTAACTGAATAACACTGCAACTGTAAATTACAAAACACCAATACTAGTAGCAATAACCCACAATCCACACACTGCGAAGTCCGAGCCTGCTGCCAGAGGGGGCCACACCCCCTCCCTCTGTCCATTTTGGCTCCGAGTGAACTGTCATATGGGTTAGGTATACCCCAAAAAATGACCCCCAACCCCTGCACTGCAAGGTCTGCTGTCGGCTGACATTCCTCCTTGCTCCTATTCATTAAGCTGAGCCAAGATGTCTACCTCTTCCCCCCCGCACCCACCTTGCGAAGGTGACACATCCAAGGCCCTGATGCATCATGAGTAATGGCCAGGATCTCTACTGCCAGTTCCAGGGTCCATCAAGCCCTGAAGCACACCATGATGGCTCTAAATGGCTGGACGCCATCCTGCTCCCCTTAACCTTTCCACTGTTTCACAGGCATCCACTGACATTTCTCCTCCCCCCTTCCCAAAGGGAGAGCAACAACCGTGAAGGTTCACCTTCTTAGCCAGGAGAACAAGGCTTTGAGAGACTGCTGAGAACTTTACGTAAGGGTTCAGTGCTCACCTACTCAAACAAAAAAGAAACAGAAAGGCACACTGGTTGAATAACCCTCAGAGTGCAGCGTGAACAACAGAGTGGTTTAAGAGTGAAGCAGAGCAGTTCAGCAAACAGTACACACTTATGATCAACACTAGTATCCTTCCAAGTACTGTGGTACACCATTGGTAAGACAATTTCCAAGGGATACCAAAGAAATTATGCAACATTCATGTATTTGCATGTGGTTGATTCATAATAGCTGATTGACCCATCATTTACCAATTCATTATCATTTACCAATAAGAAAGGTTCGATAAAAACATAGCCTTCTACCTAATCAGTTAAATATTCCGATTTGATTTGACTGTGTTCTTCTTTTCAGCCTACAGTCTGTAGCCTCAACTGTGGTTTATTTTGGGAACTACACATATGTATTATGTGTTTTTCAATGTTGCATACGTGTCTGACCGCACATCTCTCACTGTGAGCACATAAGCACCCCTGTGTGTGTGTGTGTGTGTGTGTGTGTGTGTGTGTGTGTGTGTGTGTGTGTGTGTGTGTGTGTGTGCCTGCCTGTGTGTGTAAGTGCGTTATATGAGTTTTAGAATAGGCCCATAGCTCGAGGGAAAATGTAGTCGACCAAACATATGTCCAAACATAAATCATTGAATGTTAGTTAATTGTTAATGTAAATCTCACGGTGTTTATTCGAGATGAAAGTTTATGTTTTGAGAACTTTGAGAACCTTGCTTTTAGGCAGGTGGTCTTGGCTATATGTTGCTGGAGTGATTCGCGGCGGCTTGTGTGCGTGTTTGTGTTTGAACGTGCACCTGTATTTCATCATTCTTGCTCAAGGGTGAATGACCAGTGAAAGCTCTCTCGGTCCCAGGTGAACTCATGTCGAGGGCCCCCATATTATCTCAGCTACAGAAGCGTATTACTGCCACGCCAGAAAAATAAAAAACGGATCAGTATCACGCTATCACGTGAAAAGTGTATTGCTATAACAAGATGTTTTGTATTGAGGGAATAAAGCTCATTTACACGATCTGATTAAGTTGTACTTCGTGCTCGGGTGGAGCCAGTGCATTACAAAAGGCCGAGTGCCCGTTCACAACCGGAGTTGTGTAACGTTTTACGTTACGTTACGTGTGCGTTGTGGGTGATCTATCCGCTCGTCCGACGCGTCGGTGGATCTTCTCGATTGGCGTCTCACGTGCCAGTTTCCCTGTTCGCGTGCCAGCGGGGAACTGACCGGACACTGAACTTACCGGACACCGAACTGACCGGACACACTTACCGGACACTGTGATGACACCCAAAGCACATTTCTAAGTCATTCATGCTGTTGTTTTAACAAACTTAGGACTACAAATGGGGGGAAAAAAGTAATACATTCAAAGTCATGATTATAGAAATGCAATTGGCTTCATACGGTTCTAAACTCGAAACACAAAGCCTGATAAATAACTTGTAGGATTAATCCATACACGTTGTACTTTCTTCCTTTAAATATGGAAATACATGTAGTCAGTGTCCCTCGGATGATGTCTGATGTTACGTGTGACCCATGGACACAATGCCGTCATTCAGTGTAGAAAACATGGCTGGCCAGTGACCACAATAGGTGTTTATGTGGCCGATCCCAGACATTATTAGATACTTCCTCATTCCTTCAGCAATGTTGTCAGTCTGCTTTCCTTTCTCCCCCACTTTTTTATTTTTTATAAGTTAAGGTCGCTTGTATAATTGGCGGAAGCTTTAGTGACATTAATCCTTAAGTGGTCATGTCCTTATACAGAGTCTGATGCAACAGTGAGGTAACGAGGGCTAGGGGTTGGTTAGGGGGTTCTTGTTTTGCATCCTGCTGGCAACAGACTGTTGTAGCCGGAAACAGACATGCCTTCAACATTTTGTCTGTAACTAACTAGCCACTATTGCCAATATTACTACGCAGGTCCAAAATACATACATGATCATTGCCGTTAATTTTGACATGGTTGTATTTCATGACAAAACTATCTAGGTTGTTGTTTTTTTCTCCTCTGCAAAGCCAAGTAACTGTCACATGCCTTGAGTTTTCCGTGTGACCCAATACCTTGGTTTCTTCACCCAAAACCCTTGTGAAAGATTTCCTTCTGTGAATACGCGCTGATGAAGTTTCATAAGGTTCTAGGTAGTGTGTGTCTGAATACTACAGACAAATATGCTCACACACAGCCTCTGGGGGTTGAAATATCAACAATATTCTTACATACTGTATATACACAGTCTGAAACTCTGAGCTTCTACATCTGTTGCTCAGGACAACTTGCTGTATGCATTTTAGTGTATTACATTTATTAAACTATTAGAGTATAGTAGTAACTCAGTAACTCACTAGTAGCACCGTCAATGGTGTGGTATATATTAAGTTACACACATACAAAAACTGACATTTTGACTTAAAGGAAAACATATTTGAAACAATGCTTAAAAGGGACAGTAGTTACATTTTGTTCGATTTTTCACGTATACATTATTATTTTCTATGTTATAGATATTACCCATTAATAAAATGATCATGTCGACTTTTTTACTCTTCACGTTAACTTGGTTGAATGATACATTGTTTTAGGCATATGGAGGTTTGTACCATGATATAATTAGCTTACAATGTTAACAGACACAATTAAAACGCTGAACAAATGATTAATCAGCGGCATCACACAGCTGTGTGATGTAAATCTATTGCCTAAAGAACTATTAAGTTCTCTCTGTCTCGCTCTCTCGCCAAATGTTACAAACACGGCCATTGTCGGTTGCTGGTGTGTTACGGTAACAGGGGGGGGAATGGAGAAGCGCATCTATTATTCATAATGCTTCGTCCACATGACATTACTGCCTACGTTGTCTACAACGTACCGATACCAAGGGACAGGGTGTGGCAGGTGCTGCAGCTACGCTCCACACAGCAACGGCAGTATAGCAGGGAGCCAGGGACAATCTTCCCCTGTTCCGGGCTTGCCATGCTACTCTCGCTGCTGCAGATAAACACAAGGTGGAGGGAGGGAGCAGTGGTGGAGGGTGGGGGTGACTCGTGACTCGCTTGGCTCTCCTTCTGAAAAAAAAATTAATAAAAAAAATGCCCGCGGTGTCTCTTTCCAGGACATGGAGCTGATCGACATCCTGTGGAGACAAGACGTGGACCTGGGAGCCCGGCGAGAGGTGTTCGACTACAGTCACCGCCAAAAGGAGCACGAGCTGCAGAGGAGGCGCGAGCAGGAGGAGGAGAAGAAGCAGCAGCGTCTGCGGGAGGAGGAGAAGGCGCTGCTGGCCCAGCTGCAGCTGGACGAGGAGACGGGCGAGTACATTCCCCGGCCGCTGACCGGTGCCCTGCAGCCAGTGGAGCCAGCGGCGACGCAGGCGACCGCGACTCCGCCAGAGGTTACGCAGGTACGTAACGCGGGCATGTGGACAGGGCTTATTTTATGGGGGGGTTTCAAGGGCGTCTCCTCTCCTCTCTCCTCCCCCTTACCGGCTCCGTTGCTCCGTTATTGGATGCTAGCGTGCCGTAGTAGCTAGGTTACCACCTCATCCTGTGCAAGTTAAGAAAACACGGGCGGAGAGCACAGGTGGCTCTGCAGGCTTACATTCTGCGTGTGTGGCTGCGTTACAGTTGGTCTTGGCTCTGTACATTTAAAACGACACTTCCGATTTCTTGTGATTTGCGCCACAAAAAACATTATGTTGAGTCCATACTGTAGTTTTCTATTTAAAGTGATACCATATCCTTCCCGCAGAATGTGAACTTCCCAGAAGGCGATGACTCCATGTCATTTGACGAATGTATGCAGCTGCTGGCAGAGACGTTCCCGCTTGTGGAGACCGTGGAGGTAAGGGCAATGCCTCATTTCAGAGTATTAACACGTGTACTATTAACACACCTCCCTAATCCAAAAGCTCTGTACCATTCTAATCAAGCCTTGTGTGTGTGTGTGTGTGTGTGTGTGTGTGTGTGTGTGTGTGTGTGTGTGTGTGTGTGTGTGTGTGTGTGTGTGCGTGTGTGCCTCTGTGTGTGTAGATTATGTTCTCTAGCCCAGGAGGCCAAGCAGGAAATCGAGGTGGATTCCACGACTGTGAAGAAGAACTTCAAGATGGAGCCCGGTACCAACGAGGAAGAACACTCCAAGACCTCCAAACCTGAAGAAGAGGAGGAGGAGGAAATGGAGGAGGAGACCAAGCCCCTCATCACCCCAGAGACCTCAGACACTAAACCCCCTGCTGGTACACCTGTCTGTCTGCATGTCTGTCTGTCTGTCTGCATGTCTGTCTGTCTGTCTGTCTGTATGTCTGTCTTCATGTCTGTCTGTGTCTCTGTCTTCATGTCTGTCTGTCTGTCTGTGTCTCTGTCTTCATGTCTGTCTGTCTGTCTGTGTCTCTGTCTTCATGTCTGTCTGTCTGTCTCGGTCTTCATGTCTGTCTGTCTGTGTCTCTGTCTTCATGTCTGTTTATCTGTGTCTCTGTCTTCATGTCTGTCTGTGTCTTGGTCTTCATGTCTGTCTGTCTGTTTGTCTGTGTCTCTGTCTTCATGTCTGTCTGTCTGTGTCTCGGTCTTCATGTTTGTGT
>OMNR01044081.1:0-18448 GCA_900303205.1 Mora moro
ATGTGCCAAAACAAAATTATTATACATGGTTTGAATCTTTTAAATATTTTCTTTACAGATTAGTTTTTTATTTTCACATTTAAATTGTACACATGCACTAATTGGAGTAAGGGGTGCATTTGCCACTATAAGCAATGGTTGAACCAGATAGCCAAGAACACGTTAAAAATCATTAAGATATACTACAGCCAGGTAAAATCATCTGCAGAGACTGTCATATACACATTAATACCACAGTCAACATTTTCAGCTAAATAAAACAATGCTACAAATTATCTTGATAAAAATTGCACTTTGTTGTATCAAAAATCCACAGCTCATAATGTAACATCGCCTTCTGAATTAGGAAAAATATTGTGTTCGGCATTAATCTCTGCTCTGCCGAAAGCAAATATTAAATTATCAGTCGTGCTATTCTATGTCGTCGATGACGGTAAGGCCATGATTCTGTACACTTCAAGAAACAAATACTCCACTTATTTACAAGACAGCATTCTAAAGCGACAAAATTACTGTTTCCCTTCCATTGTAAAAACTTTGTTTGCTTTTCCTTTCCTATCCCAGGTACATTGCTTTCAGTAGAGCACTGAAGAAAAGCACACAAATGCAGAAAACAACTGAACAGAATAATACACAGTATACATCAATACACAAACAGCTAACATAATGAGGAACAAAACTAGAACCCAATGTGTTGGGGTATCCAAGTCATATGCAAAAATACAAATGAATCAGAACAACAACTGTTGGGGATTTCACACAATATCAATATATCCAAGTGTGCCACACATGCATGCCTCTTGTGCTTTTTAAGTGAATGTGGAGTTTTGCAGTTTGAAGCGTGGTCAACATTAAAATAAATAGCCACTAGTCAGGTGTTTGTAACAGTTCACTGCTCCAACATTGATTTGGAGCCACACAAAGTAAAGCGATTTGCCCTCCACAGAGATGTGTCAACATTATGTCATATGTGTAAATCAATTAACACTTTTGTTAGCTTACTGGTTCTTACTATAGCAGCACCTTCATTATGCGTTCAAGAAAATCTCATCCAGTAATCACGAGTAAAATATGTAAATACTGGTTCTGCGCATGCACATATGCACACACACGCGCGCACACACACGAGCGCACACACAAAGGATTGAAGTTCATTTATGGTGATGGAGTAGTTCATCAAACAGGATTTTGATATATAATAGAGTAAAACCAGGTATAAAAATATATTCATTTGTTTTAAATGAGCATATCACAGAATATTTACATGAGGATAATTATGTCTCATAGTATTTTGCATAATTGCATAAAAAGACAAACCATTAACATTAAAAAATAAAAGAGACACACTCAAATTGCGCACTTTTCCAGAAAATGGCAGTTTGGACATACTTGTATATTATTATCGACCAAACAAAGAGAACCAAAGTGTACGAGACCACAATGTAAAATATGTGAAGGAGAGGTGCTACTTGGTAATAACATGTCAACAAGACTGCGCTTTACACAAAAGAAAAACAGATTGTGGAGTGGGGAAGGCAGCATGTTTGCTTGTCCATCTTGGTTTGTGTGAATGAGAAGAATCCATCTGTGTGGTTTTGCAGGGCTGCGGGAAAGAGTCCCCCTCAGCACACACACACAGTGGCTTTGCCATGCTGCTGGAGCAGGGAACAGGAAATGCTGGACGAGTTGTTCTGGCCTTTCTCTGTGCTGCGCTGAACCTCTGCTGCCCTCCCCCCGTCCCTGTGCCGCGCCTTTTTGGCAGACTGGTCGGTCATAGATGGCATGTTGGTGGTCCGTTTGCTGCCGGGCACCCCGGCGGCACTTTCCCTCAAAGCCTCTCCCTCGTCGGTCAACTCCGATGGCGGTTCGCAGTTGGAGTCTTTGCACGGTGGGTTGGGGGTGTAGGGGTCTGATGAGAAGATGTTGAACAGGCTACTGCTGCTGCCTCCCAGCAGGCCATCTGTACGCTCCAGACTGGGAACCAGCTCGCAGATGTCAGGGGCTGTGTCCGACTTTGGAACCGTCTGCTAAGGTGGAGAAACAAAAGTCAAACGAAGCTTTATCATGGAGGACAACATCCAACATCTTATTCTTGTTCGGTGCTCAAAATATTTATACAGGCAACAATCCGAGACAAAAAAAGTCTGACCCACAAAAGTGGGTCAGATTGGTATCAATCAAAACACTGTGTATATCTGCCTTGCTCTCACCCTGAGGATCAGTGTATCCGAGCGAGATATAGAGGTAGGGGGGCTCTGGGACACCCGTGCCAGATCCAGCAGCACCTCCTCATGGTGCAGCATGTCCTGGGGGCTGCCTGGTTCCTGCAGGGCGATAACAATGGCACTGGTGTTGTCTGCGCGAAGCATTCGCTGGCGCCACCGCAGCAGAGCGTGGCTCACGAGCTGCCGGGCGCTTGACACACCGCATGGAGCCTGCCGGGGCGAAACATTGTTACTGGGGAGGAGGAGGAGGACACCAAATTTGCATTCAAAAAGTACATGTTGTTTTGGTTTAAACCTATGTGTACACAGAGGAACGTGTACACCGAAAACCAGGGCTATCTGGATTCTATTCCGCATTTATTTGTGTCATTCTAATTTAAATGCATTTAAAACAGCCACCCGCGTATGACAGTTCCCCTTTAATCTGCTATCCGGCTGTGGCAGTACGTATTTATGAATACCATCGCCTCATCGTTGTCCTGGCACATGGAGATGGCGTCCTGCGGAGGCACCATGTTCCAGAGGCCGTCGCTGCCCAGAATAATATAGCGGTGCTTCTTGGGGTCCAAGGTCACCACGCTAGTGTCCGGCTCGGGCGACACCACAAATTCACCGCTGTAGAAGTCATAGCTCCAGAGGTCGCCTGTTGTGAGGCATGAGAGAAAAGACTTGTACTGATTACTACTGGTCAGTCGAGCGACCGGGACGTCAAAGAACACCCGCTTTCACAAGATTGTTTTCTGTTACTTAATTTACAATAATAATGACACTAATAATCACAAGCAATACAAAAAGGCCCAATAGGTTGTTTGCAGTCACGTGACACCCATGTCGTGCAAACTTCAGATGGAGGGCAGGGTTGATCCGTAAAAAAAGAAGACTTGTTAACGATTTACACTATTATCGCGTCAGTAGACAGTAAATGACCATGTACTGTAGACCTCGTACGACACCAGAGATCGAATAAAAGCGTTACAAAGCCTGGAGGCTTTCTTGTGTGCGGCTGGGTTCACAAATAGGGAATGAAACATCTTAAGGGCAACCTTTGTTTAGTTTTCTCCAGGGTGAGTGTATGCTTTTAGCTTTCATGTAAAAATGCTTCCAAGTCACTATGCTTAGGATGGGTTGGACCAATGGTAAAAAATAAACCTTGCTAGATGGCATCGTATCACTATACCATTAGGCTTGAACACACCATCAACCTCCAAGAAACATATCTTAAACTTATATCCAGTGTGTGTATATCCAGTGTATGTATATCCAGTGTATGTATATCCAGTGTATGTATATCCAGTGTGTTGTATATCCAGTGTGTTGTATATCCACTGTATTGTATATCCACTGTATTGTATATCCACTGTATTGTATATCCACTGTATGTATATCCAGTGAACACTTCCTGCCCTCCATCTCATGTTCGCTCTCCTGGTGTGACGTCATCTGCAAACAACCTATTGCCCTTTTGACTTCCTGGTGATGGCCTTCGTCACAGAACAGTCAATGTTCTGTGTACCTTTCCTCTACGTACCCAGAGCCCTTGCCACTGCCAAGAAGGGAATCTGGTCGATGACGGTGCTTCTGCGGACGGGGCCATTGTGGCTCAGCCTGGGCCTCTTCCACACCACCCGGTTCACTCCAGACTTCTTGATGACACTGAGAATGGAACACACAGAGGCCCAAAGATTAAACAGTTGCCTCTGTTGGTTCTTGCGAGCCAAATCGTTGTTTTTTGTACATTCACTCCAAATGCTTCCAGGGTGTTACAGTGTACCATCATCAACAGCAAAATAATAGCAGAAACGCCAGAAATATTTTTGTTATTCAGTAAAAGCTGCCTTTGGTCTGTCAGAATAAATCCGTAGCTGTAAATCATCTGTAAATGATTTTGTCAATTGTTAATAGTAGAGAACATTCTTTCTGTTCCGACTTTGTTTAGTGAGGGTTAGGAGACTCATCAGATGGTCAAATAGAGTGGCTTTTGTCATCACGCTCTGCATGCATGGGCTTGCAGGTTCAGTGCTGAGTTATCACCAGTAGACATACTGGAGACAATGACATGGATGTTATCTCCTGAGCCAGATAACAGTTTGATCTGCTATTGTGCAACGCTTGCTCACTGTGGGCAGTGCACTCACTCCCTTTATCATCAGGGCTGCTGGGTTAAACAATCCCCTGTTGTTGTTGTTTTGTTTGTGTGCATGTGTGTGTGTGTCAGCTGATTAGTTAATGGAGTGTCACTACACTGTGATCTACAATACCCAGAAGAGACTTGGGTACTGTCAATAATCGACAAAGACAATATATTGGGAATTGAAATAACTGTGTCTAACTCTAGCCATACTCTGCTATACTTAATATATTGTATGTAATATATACAGATAGAACACGCATTTATATTTCACATTGGTGCTACCATGACTGATTGACCATGACTCCTTCACTTCCAGCGAGGTGCTTCTATCGGTTGAAGCTAGGTTTGGATGGCAGTTCTGCAGACCTACGTCTTTTTTATCTCGCACGGATGGGTGCTCGCGTCTCTTGTCCTGCGAGTCGTTTTTTGCATCGTTGGGGTGGATCCGAATGACTTGGACTGTTACTAAAGTATCCAGTATTTTTTTTTACACTGAATTAAACTGATCTGAATATACTATGAAAGGGAGAATTACCTCCAGAAGGCTTCCAACCTACCTCCCTCCGAGGCCTTCGATGCGCTCCCTCTCCCGGGGAAGTTCAGGCTTATGATCCTGTGTGACTTCTACTGCTTTGACGAACTGATCAGTGGAGTCGTCCTGCACCCCGAGGACCACGGCCGAGTCCCCTACGTGGGCCACGTACATACGGTTGCCCCTGATCACAACCACGCTGGCTGTGGTGCCAGATGTACTGGGTAGCCCTGTAAGTGTCTTTGGCCATTCAGCTAACACGGAGACAAAGAGGTAAAACAAGTACAGCTTTTACTCAACAGTCTGCTGATTGTTGACATTGGGCAAAATTGACTGGTAAATAATTGATTGGTAAATATCAAACAAAAACAATTGACCGCATACTTAATGAAGGAGTAATTGTTTACTGCACAGAGAAATGAATATTAACATATAACGACACAAAGGAGGTAGAGACATTCATGGTTCATCATATACATAGAAGAGTACAAGCAAGCTGTATTACATTATTGAGATATGTTGTGAGAACCAGAATCACAGAAAATATCCGTTAATCATATTGGTCATACGCATAAATAATCATTAACGACAACGCATATGTGAGCATTATATGAATGGGTTGTGATGAATTGTGATATGCCTACTACGTAGTTAGCCTAGTTATCGAATTACAGAATTGTTTGAAGAGAAGACTCGTGGGCCATTAGTGCTGACAATAGGCTCAACAGTTGTATAGACTAATTGCCGGTATAAAGCACAAGGGTCACGTCTGAGTCGCATGGCAGGCATGCCCGGGCATATATGTACGATCATGTGACGCAATCATAACAGACAAACAGTTGGTGGCGGTATTCCTCAAATTCTCATCATTGGAAACATTGTCACTTTGGGGCCTGGGCGCAGCAGTGCACGAAATATCGTTCGATTTATGCAAATTACATTTTTTTTTTTTAAAACGTGACAATAAAACTATATAGCTACTAGAGCAAGTGATCTGACCTGACGGAATTACCGTGTTCTCTGGTGGGATGCGCAAGAACGCGTCACACCAGTGCACATACTTGGACACTAGTTGGCCATTGGTGATGGACAGTGTAAACCTGGCCTCGCCTGGGTTTCAGCATCTGGCAGTAAACGGTCACACAAATGTACAAATGTAGTCGATTCACGACGATCGTGGACTGCTTGGTACTTACGCAGCTTTTTCCACATGGCATGGTGACAGGCGACGAATCCCTTTCGTATGGCAGAACACACCTCCTCTTCGCATTTAGACCAAAACCCCCGCTGTTTCTTTATAAATTCCCACAAGTTGTCTCGGGCAAACTGCGCCGCCTCACGACCACCGTGACCGTCGAAAACGGCGAAGAAAGCAACCGAGCGATGCGCACAGTCCTCGGCATCAGCGGGAGCCGGCGTGGGGTCTGCCGGTGGCTGTGCGTCGACCTGGTCGTTTTGTACACCTTGCGTAGACGTAGCTTCGATACGTGGGTAGATGTCTGTATCGGTGGTCCTGTGTGAATGTGCGCCACCGGCCACATAACCGCCAGTGGTCCCACTTTCGTCTTTTTCCCCCGTCCTCGACACATCGTCTCCCGGCTCGGGCTCCACTACGACCTCGGTGACATCCTCCATGTATTTTCTGCCTCCTTGGTCGGTAAAGACGCTGACTCGCATCAATAACCCTGTTTCCATTGCTAAATAAAATAGACTGTGTATTTATGTTGCCGAAAGCATAAATGATGGTAAAAAGATGGCTAAGTTTAGTTTCTTTGCGCCGTAGTGTCCAGCCTTTGTTTATGTTCAAGCTTAGTAGGCATGCCCGGGCGTAATGACGTCAGAGGTATTTTCTTCTTCGTGGACGTTGAGTAGTTAACAGACGTGATATTTATTGGACGCCCTCTAGAGTGTGGCGTAAATATAACAAATATCAACCAGGAGATTAATTTGATTATTTTACGGGAATAACATGCAAAAAAATAAAAATAATTCAAGTAAGTGGAATAAGCGCTATAAATAGCCAATATTAATATGTTTTTTTCTTTTTCTTGTTTTCTTCTTAAGAAATAAGTAGATATTCAGATCAGATTCAAATTATTTTGTGTATATTATTATCGTTCGTGTCTCTTATTATGCACTTAACTACTACGAATAATAATCTCTCTGACGAGACGACACTTTTTAAATTAAAAACGTCTAACGAATGGCTTAACTGACTGTATGTAGCTAAATTACCTAATTACCAATTCTGGATCAACTTGATGCTGACCTATGAGGCGACTTGATCAAGTCTTCAGATCCTACTTTGTGGACATGAGCTTTCCGAGGTCGGATGACCGGAGACTGCCTATGTAAACATTCCCTATGACAAATGGAAAGTTGCCAAACGTATTTCAATATATTGATGTCAATGAAATTGTGTCATTTCAATTAGCTGACAAATTAATTTCAGTCATATCTAAATTCAGAGTAGGCTTAGCCTTAGGAAATTGTGCCACACGAGAAACATAAACTTTTATCGAAGAAAACAAAAGATACAAGGAAAAAAAAAATACAAGAATATGTATTTTTCGCTGCTCTTTGAGCCTCCGACATGGAATAGAAATTACATAAAATCTAAAAAATTTAATAAGTGAATCGATTTATAACAGGAAAGTGTCTTCTATTTATACAGTAGTGTCTGCGTGACGCTGGTGACGTCATCGCGCAGAGCGGCGGCGGCGGCGGCGCGGCGGAGGCAGACGGCTCGACGGACCATCGGCCATGAAGGAGAAACATATCACACTTGACAGCGTCCGCGGCAGTGACTTTGTGATCCAGTGACAGCGCCGCCGCTTATAAACCGAACACCGAACACGGGTTGTATGAGGAGTCCGGGAGGGAGAGCTTTAACAGCGACCAGGTAGCGAATGTAGTACGAGTTGGTGAAGGCTCGAAGGTGCTGGTTTTTTGGGGAAAGAGGAAAACAACATGGCTGCGGTGGAGCTCGAATGGATCCCAGAAACACTGTACAACACCGCTATCTCGGCAGTGGTGGACAACTATGGGCGATCGAGAAGAGACATACGCTCGCTTCCGGAAAACATACAGTTTGATGTCTATTATAAGGTGAGACCCGTTTAGCCCTGTGTGTCAAACGTACCCGTCAAGCCGTCAATACAAAACACAATTTCGGTTTGCTTTACCTGGCAGCTAGTGTTACTAGCTATATGCTAACGACAAAGTTAGCCGAGGAAGAGCTCCTATTTAAAGGGCTGTGAGCGTAACGTTTGCCAGGCAAACGATGCTTATATTGTTATATAAGCCCCCCATTAACAACACATAAATACACACGTTACTAATTCTAATGGCATATATCGCCAGGTAAAGAATACAGATCCAAGCTTCATTACAAATGCATCATTCTCATCCATTCAAAACTAACGTTTGATGGTTATAGACAATTTACGAGCTCAAGTAAATATGTGTGTGGTGTATGTATATATATATATATATGTAATATGTTTTTTCGTGGCGAACACCTTTGTGGACGTGGTCACAGGTCACATACATAATGTGTTTACTTGGGAGAGCACTCCTTGTGTGGCTTCAACTAGAAGGCTTTTGTTGGAGCCAGAATACGACTTGCCCTGCTTTCAAATTCAGCTTTCACGCTTTCAAAATTGCAGCACCAGTTAATATTTTCTCAATTGTAAAATCTTATTTAATGTTGAATATACTCGCACGTCGTATCGCCAAAAGGGACTGGACGATACGACGTAGGCTTTTGGCGTATGTTTGGTTGTTTTCTTTGGTTTTTATACATAGAGACGATTCGCGATTGCTGCCTTGTTCTCTTCTCCAACTGTAAATACACGTATTACATTATATTAAACATGATAGGCTACAGGTACTGCGAGGAATTGCAGTCAATTAACAAAAACTGTTGTTTTAGCCATACCAACAACTTTGTTGTTTGTTTTATTTCGCTTATTTTAGGGGGAAACGGAATTTATGAAAAAACTTCTTATCCTGTTTCGTGTTCTAATAGTTTATTGAAGCAATGCAACACTGTCCTTAAATACATTAATGATAATAGACGTATATTTGCTGTACAAAATACTGGTATGTTATTATCTATTAATGTGTTTGTAAGCTGGTCAGCATGTTGTTGCTTTATGTTAATGAAATATTGATCATGCCAAAATGGGTTCTATGATTTGAGTAGATAATCCATCCTTATGACAACACGGCAATTGGTAGGTTTAACAAATTATTGTATTGGTTCCGATTATGCCAACTAAATCCAATGAACAAATTCTTTCGTTTCGTTTTTGGCTGAAAGGATTTTTCAGATACTCTTATTTTCAGTAGATCGTGAGCAGATCATCAGTAATGGCTTTGACAGCAACGATTAGGTATTTATTTGTATTCATTGTTAAAAAAAAGTAATACAGTATATAGTGACTTCTTTCTTTGACTGTCCTACAATTATGAAATTCCTATATGCATATAATCAATTATATGCATTATAATTAGATATGTTCTTCAATGCAATATGTCAAGATAAAGATTGTATTTTCCAATGTCAATGAATGAGCCTTCACAGCATACCCATTTATTCATTGTCAGTATACAGTTGTTGGATTGGAGAGGTGGTTATAAAACGTTTTACCATTAAATTGAGTTAAACAATCTAACATTAGCTGCGACCAGGGACATCAACAGATTAGTGCAGATGAAGTAGACTGCTAATTACAACTGGTAGTAGTCAATAGCATGGGCTACTAAATGCCTTGTCGCATAATTGTTCCCTGCTTCTCATGCAGTGATATCGCTACACCAAGCAAGCAGATGATAATATTACCCCTCCAATCAGAATTTCACATGAAACGCATACATTGCAAAACTAGTCCAATGTGGATTGGAGATGGATGAGCATACAGATACAGATATAGTATGTGTTCTACTAGAGACAGCTTCTTCCCAATAGAAAGACTAGTCTTATCTTACTAAATGATTAAATTAAAATCTAATCTGATCTAAATGATTGTCTTACACTTAAACAGGCCATAACATGACCTAGAATCAAGTCTGAACCCTTGGTAGTGATCAGTAATGGGTTTTCCACATCCTGCTTTTGGTGGGAGACTGCAATTTGCATGGGTAGAATCGTGTGTGTGTGTTTATCATTTCTTTTCTTCTTTCATAATTTCTTTCTTTCTTTCAGCTTTACCAGCAGGGCCGGCTATGCCAGTTGGGAGGGGAGTTCTGCGAGCTGGAGGTCTTTGCCAAAGTTCTGCGAGCCTCAGACAAAAGGTAAGTCAGAGTGAGGATATGAAGGCTTGTCATACTTGGAACATCCACCTCTGGGACGAATGCAATCTAGCTGTAATGGTCACAAGTAGAATGAAACATTTAGTTTATATCAAATAACCTTTCTTGATCGATTATTGAGCGATTAAACGTTTCAAATACATAACAAGGTGTGGCTTTTTGACCTAGATTTATAAGTCTCATTGCTTTAATCCAAATTGCCCCTTGGGGATATTAAAGACTTGTTCTACTCTACTATCACTCATTTGATCTGTCTTTGAACATAAGCATAAACATATGCTCCCCTGTGAGTCAGGATGTTTTGCATCAATATGTTCCAAAACAATAGCCTTTGAGTCTTTTTGAATGGCGAGCAATTGTGATTAATTTAGGTAGTTGGTGACTTCAGTGAATATCTTTTGTGGTTTGATCAAGATGTACTTTTAACTGGACATTATTCTTTTTTTTTTTTTTAACCGTTCACATATATCATTTCATATTCATATCATATCATTTTTTCAGACACCTCCTACATCACTGTTTCCAGGCCTTGATGGACCACGGTGTGAGGGTGGCCTCAGTGCTGGCCAGCTCCTTCAGTCGACGCTGCTCCTACATCGCAGAGTCTGATGCCCATGTCAAGGAAAAAGCCATTCAGTTCGGCTTTGTGCTAGGTAACCATTCCCTGGTTCACTTTAATTGCAGTGTTTAACTTGAACATAAACTCCAGTCTATCAAGTAATGGCGAATTCCATGAAATATAGATTCTTAAAAGGTGAATTATAACCGGAATACATTGAATATAATAGACAACAGGTAGCTCTAGACTAGACATAGTTGACAAAGCCGTGCTCAAACCGAGCCGTGCTCAAATGAAAAATGCCTCATCACTATAAATATTACTACGCCATTAGAACTATGACGCAGTGCTACTCATGTGCATCCACCCGTGCGAGGGCTAAAACGTGTGAGAATGCTACTACCAGTGCTTCGATGGTTCGCTAATGACACATATATTCCGAGATCTGTTTGTATAACTTAGACATTAGACTGACAGACATTAGTTTAATCTCAAGCTGCATCTTGCATTTGGAAGATGCATCTATGTATTTATCAAGTCACATATCAGTTACGATCCAAAAGTCACACGATTTAGCCTATTAGCCTACCAACAGATATTATTCCGCAGACAGAGCGGCTGTCGTGTTTTTCGTTTGAGGGGTTACACAAGGAAATGCCTACATTGTTAGGAGATAAGGTAGGCTATAATAATAATGGCAACAATGACATTAACCTTTTTAATTATATAATTATATGAAAGAACGAATAATAACAAATCACGCAGTTGAGAACTCTACTCTGCGCATATGGCGGCGTGTGTCCGACACAAGAACACACAATTAGTTAGTTTTATAGGCGTATTCGTTTGAGGGACAAGTGAACACTGGTAATTACATTAACAAACGAACAATAACGAATCAAGCAGTTGAGAACTCTACTCTACGTGTATGGCGATGTGTGTCCAACACAACACACACACTTATTGTATTTCGTTTTATATTATAGCCTATTATAAAATTCAATCGATTAATTTAAGAGATGTTTAATCCTATAGGCCTATTTTGTTAGTCGTTTTTCGCACACCTGGGGTGGAACCAGTGCTACTAGCTATTTGCAGACGTAGTAGCTAAAACAAATACAAATTATGCAAATATCTTATCTAGTTCCAACAAGATTTAACTAATCAAGCATTTGTTTTATTATGTGTGGTACGTATTCAGAAATCCGTTTGAAATTCGAAATTCGTTTGAGAAATCCCACAATCTCTAGAAACCATTAGCTTAAATTGTCTGGCTGTGACTCGAGTCCAAATCACACTTCTGCATCCTGCATGTACATGAAGATCCGGGTCGCTACTCAGAGACCGTACGCGTACAGTCCTCCATGAGCACAGCAACGTGTCACCCTTCTCTACAGAGGAATGCGTCAAGTAATCGCTGATTGGTCAAACGGGGAACAGGCGTAGTGTTTTGTTTTCCACAGCCGGACATGTGTTTAAAGAAACCGTCTCCTGTTGTTGGGTCGTGACTAAGGGCGTCCTACTTGCTGGAGTTGTAAATTAGGTTTCATTGCATGGGAGTCTACGGACGTGACTGATTTCCAGGTGTTGGTCACTCATTTCCAGGGAAACGGCGCTAACCCTATTTTATTTTGAGAGCGAATTGCCCCACAATATGAATACATTTTGATTATGTCTTTCATTTTGTTGGTCACCGTCGTGTAATGGCAATATTACACAAGAATGTGTGCATTATACATCAATATTAGCGTTACAGTGATGCGGTTAGGACCAAGGCACTCACCCTCTCGTGCAATTGGTTAATTAAACACAATTAAGACTTTGAACAGGTTGAACTAGATTGGGCAGTCTAGAAATGATATCACTATGCCGCTTAGCGCGTGATACCTTTTCTGTGGTCACATACCTGTCTGTATGTTTGTGTGTGAGTTTCATCATTTCAATGTCGTAACTGATTGAATGCTCTTGCACTCTAGGTGGCTTCTTATCTGACGCAGGCTGGTATGGCGATGCAGAGAAAGTCTTCCTGTCGTGCCTGCAGCTGTGCACCCTACACAACGAGGTCCTGCACTGGTATCGTGCTGTGGAATGCTGTGTCCGGTATGTCTCCAAGTCATAGTTTTCTTATTATTTATTTGCTCTGTGTCTTTCTGAATGAGAACCAAAATCACCCCAAAGGCTTTACTTCAGGCGCTTGTATTTGCTTGCGCTTCATTACGCATTCAAATGGAGCCAGTTCATTTTGGAGTTATGTAATGAATGTCCTGGTCTGCAATATTCGTAGAGATCATTGTTATTGGATAGATATGAGTAAGATTCACTTCCTCGGCCTGCAAGTTCTAAATGCAAGCAGCAGCCAACTGCTTGCATTTAGCAGCAAAGTAGCAAAATACAACCAGATTCACTGGCTTCTTCTATAAAACACCCATACAAAGGCCCACCGTATGCTAACCATGTTCTGTGGTCTATATTCCATTACTAGAGTTCACCATGGTGAATTATACTTTATTATTATCCTCTCCTGGCTCTTAACAGGTTGCTCCATGTCCGCAACGGCAACTGCAAGTACCATCTTGGGGAAGAGACCTTCAAGCTGGCCCAGTCCTACATGGACAAACTAGCCAAACACGGCCATCAGGCCAACAAGGCAGCGCTGTACGGCGAGCTTTGTGCCTTGCTCTTCGCCAAAAGCCACTACGATGAGGTGGGTTGTCAAGCAAGGAATTTAATGGTTGCAAAACTTTTGATTAAAAATGTGCACATGGAAAAATATATCCTTTGGTCAAAAGTCTACAGGCTGATGAATACATCAAATTAAACATTTTCGATGTTATTATTTTTTAGCTAATTCATTAAATGATAAAGCTATAATTTTCTTATTGTCATTGCAGGAAGTACAAAAATGCCTGTCACAGTACAGTGGTATATAGGAATAGCACAACATCTAATCCTTGCCGTTTGTCTTTTAGGCCTATAGATGGTGTATAGAAGCTATGAAGGAGATTACACCCGGGCTGCCTGTCAAAGTAGTGGTGGATGTTCTCAGACAAGCATCCAAGGTAAAAAAACACCTGACTTTGAGCTTATGTCAAAAGAAAAAAGTGTTGTGGTTGCTCATGTACTGTATTCATTTACATTCTCCACTGGGGTAATGCAATCCCACTACATTGTCTCCATCAGGCTTGTGTGGTGAAGCGAGAGTTTAGAAAAGCCGAGCAGCTGATTAAGCATGCAGTGTTTCTAGCAAGGTAACGTGTGATGCCATCTTCAGTATTAAATGGTGGTCACTGTTTTCTTTTTCTTTTATTTGATCTGTGCACCTGACCCCCGATTGCATTTGCTTTGTCTTTGCAGAGAACATTTTGGACACAAGCATCCCAAGTACTCCGACACCCTGTTAGATTATGGGTTTTACTTGCTAAATGTAGACAACATATGCCAATCCGTTGCCATTTATCAGGTAGGCATAACAGAGGTGTTTACTAGGGATGTACACAATTAACCTTTTTCATGGTTGAGCAATCATTGGGTGGTATGACCGAATAATCGATTATTTGGATTTTTATTTGGCCAGAAATGAACGCCTTGCAGGTGCCGACTGCGGTAGAAATGTTCCTATTGGCGGTGCAAAATGTTTGCGGCTGCATTCCAGCGACACCCTGGAGGTTCCACACAGAGAACAGTCGCAGGCTATAGTGTTGCTGCTGCCAATATTATCCATCACTTGGCCTTGGCCTTGGCCGTGATCTGAAAAGGTGGAAGCGTTTCCTTGGATCTCCTACTTTTAATTCGTCACCACCAGTTTGAGTTGTTTGCGTTAAGCCCACAGCATATATTCCCTCATATTTGTAGTGGGACACAAACAAGAACTAGAATCCTATTGTTTTAACGGAGCAACGCACACAGACCGTGAATGTAACATGGCCGTATTTTCAAATAGGACCCCAAAAAGTCGTTGACCCAAAAATTACAAATCGATTCTTGCCGCCTTGAGGGAATGATCAAATAATCGATTATTCCACCCCTAGTGTTTACTTGATCAACAACACTCACTTTGATGGTTCTGTTGCTCTGGCGCTTGTCCGCTAGCTTCCTCTCACCGTGTCCCTGCTCCCATGTGCAGACGGCGCTGGACATTCGACAGTCCGTGTTCGGGGGGAAGAACATCCACGTTGCCACAGCCCACGAGGACCTTGCCTACTCCTCCTATGTGCACCAGTACAGCTCCGGGAAATTTGATAACGCTCTGTAAGTAGTAGCAGTAGTATGAGTGCGCTCATCAAACGCGGGGGTGTATTCAGTTGCTTTGCTGGCTAATTCAATTAGACATGGGGTCCCTTGAAGACGAGGCACAAGACTGTGATTCAGTATGTGTTGGTTTGGGGTGCCTCAGTGCTCCACTGATGCCTGGAAAAATCTAGGTGAAATTCTGCAGTGCTTTGTTATGTCAAGGGGATTTACAATTGACAATTTTCTCTTCAGTCGTCTACAATCCTAATACAGTTCC
Source organism: Mora moro (assembly GCA_900303205.1). Taxonomy (NCBI): domain Eukaryota; kingdom Metazoa; phylum Chordata; class Actinopteri; order Gadiformes; family Moridae; genus Mora; species Mora moro. The sequence goes on from OMNR01044081.1 coordinate 15,271, forward strand.
CAAAATACAGCAATGTTTTTAGGACGTGTATATAAAGGAAAAGCCCATTGTAAATGTTTTTCAAGTGACGATATTCAAATGATGATGCAGTGAATAAAAACAAAAAGATAATGCATGATATAAACTCTATATCTGTGCTCCATTTAACAAGTATGTTTCTGCCTGCAGATTCCATGCAGAACGTGCCATAGACATCATAACTCATATTCTCCCTGAGGACCATCTGTTGCTGGCCTCTTCCAAGAGGGTCAAAGGTAAGCCAAGATAGTGGACACATTAAGGACGTTTGCCCACTCTACAGTATGAAAAACTAAAGACAGCATTGATGCCCCAGATCTGACATTATCCAAAATATGATTTGCTGTCCAACTTTTCAACTTGGTGATGATTCTAAAGAGCTGTGGGCTTGTAATTGCATGAACCTAATCACACCTCATAGCTGGCACTAAGACATCACTGTTACCTTGGCTGTGACTGTTCTTAATAATGTTTAGAGAGTAACCATACAAGTGTTATTTGATGGGTTTTCTGTTTGGAAAAGCCATACTGGGGGCCATCACATGCCATAGTCTGTATGGTAAACAGCATAAAAAATAATGTGCAACTAAAAATGTGCATTTTCTGAAGAAAATCCGTGTGGTTGCATGAGCCAACTCATCGTATGTGCAAAGGGCCCCTATTTTACCACCAGGTGTGAGTGTGATTAGCCATTACAAGCCATTTCAAAATTGTGGTACTTAACTTTTTGGAGACCGGCTTACGTGCGGTTTCTATATGTGTACCAAGTTTGACAACTCAAACTGTTCACCTTTGGAGTGGTTGAAGTCAGCGTTTTTCCCCCGTTGCCTTCCACTATTAAAAAAAAACAGCTCTGTGGTAAGTTTAAATTGACACGGTGATGTCATTTTTCTGCGTTATCAACACCAAACTTTCCGCATTACCCAAGGGGGATGTCCTTAAAGTGAACCACCAAGTTGTAAGTCCCTGGGCTCTGAGGAGGATTTGTGATTGATTGAATAATGCTGGCTCATTTGCATAATAGTATTTGCGCAACTCTTTTGTTAACTGAAAAAAAAACCCAAATAGTACATTTTGGCCAGGACCTTCTAAGGGGCATGTGTACCAAATTTGGTGTCATTTGGATTTATGCTTAATTTTTCAAGGTTTTACAAAGCTTTCAAGGTACAGGTTGAATTCACTCATTGTCATTGCATGTACACATGACCGAGACATGTGTACGATATTTTACATTAGACAGACTCAAAGATGGATGCCGTGACTCAGACCTTCTTGTTTTGTTCTCCTAAAACAGCGCTGATCCTGGAGGAGATCGCCATCGACTGCCACAATAAGGAGACAGAGGAACGTCTGCTACAGGAGGCTCATGACCTGCACCTCTCTTCTCTGCAGCTTGCCAAGAAGGCGTTTGGGGAGTTTAATGTACAGACAGCAAAACACTATGGCAACCTGGGCCGTCTGTACCAGTCCATGAGGAAATTTAAGGTAAATGATGTTTGCCTGTATCGGTGTGTGGATATACGTCAGTACTGAACTGTGCCTTTCATTAGCTACCACTTCCCATTAATCAAACTAAAAAAGATGGATAGATCAGTACTTTATTCATCCCGAGAGGAAATGAAGGCGTTACAGCAGCTCACATCAAAAACAAAATAGTTGATTAATACTAATAAAGTAGATAAAATAGAATAACATAAATCATCAAAACATATGTATGAAACATTGTAAATACAAAATGTACGTTTAAATACTAAACGTTGACCTAGCACTGAAGACTTGAGAAGTGCCGGGATGCATGTGCATATATAGCCATGCACAGTATACACAAGTTTAAAACTGGTGTACAGAGGGGGTCTGAGTCAGTCCAGAGCAACAGGATTCTGTTCAGTCAGCATTGGTTTTCCACTGAGCTGACGTAGCAGAGCCTGCTAGAATACACTGGGGGTAATGGAAAATATAAAATGTACAAACATGACATGCTCTCTTGCTGCAAATCCATTTCAGATTGGTTGATCTAATGTATTGATGGAAATGTGTCCGTGGGGCTGCGGCGTTGTGTGTGTGTGTTGCTGTGGGCAGGAGGCGGAGGAGATGCACATCAAGGCCATCCAGATCAAGGAGCAGCTCCTGGGCCAGGAGGACTACGAGGTAGCGCTGTCCGTGGGCCACCTGGCCTCCCTCTACAACTACGACATGAACCAGTACGAAGACGCAGAGCGCCTCTACCTGCGCTCCATTGCCATCGGTAGGCCATCATCTATAACCCGAATTCATGACGTTCACGATGGTATTGTAACAGTGCCTACATGACTGATGGCACGCACGCTACAAATAAACACTCCTTAGATGCACTGAATACAAAGACAAAGTATGTTACTTGTAGTTCATAATGATGATGCACTATAGACCCTTTTCACACATGTGCCATCGTAGGATGAGCGACACCTGTGTTTGCCCTCCGATGACACCTCTGTGGACAGGGTCCGTTTAGAGTTTAATGTAAAACAACAGGTTGGCTTCTCGTGGAAAACACAGACAAACGTGTCGTTTCCTCTGTCGTGGTGTAGGGAAGAAGCTGTTCGGCGAGGGCTACAGTGGCCTGGAGTACGACTACCGTGGCCTCATCAAGCTCTACAACTCGGTGGGCAACTACGAGAAGGTGTTTGAGTACCACAACATCCTGTCCAACTGGAACCGGCTGAGGGACCGGCAGTTCGCGGTGGCCGATGCCCTGGAGGACGTCAACACCACTCCGCAGCAGACGCAAGAAGTGGTGCAGGCTTTCCTGTTGGCCCAGACCCTGGGGCCCGCTCGGCCAGGCCTGGGCCCCTCCGTGAGGGATTAAAGGGGAAGAAGGACCAATGGGCTTAAGCTAGGGATGGTGGAGAGAGAGAGAGGATGTGAGCAGAGAGGACCCGTGTGAGTTCACACACATTTATTATGGAGGATGGGAGGAGTGTCTCTCTTTATATATATGTGTGTATATATATATCTATATATATATATATATATATATATATATAGATATATATATATATATACATATATATATATACATACACATATACACAGAGAGAGAGAGATGGATGGGTAGTGTCAGCACAGTTGCCATTACACACCCACATGCTTGGCTAAGAATATGTCTTATCAAAACCACTCA
>OMNR01044082.1:0-21418 GCA_900303205.1 Mora moro
CACTTATTGTTTTTTCTTTGAATAATTAGATCCAGGTCAACCCTGATGATGCAAGCGAGATCAATCAAACCAAACTCATTCTGAGTGCTCCTATGGATTACGATATGGAGGAGGAGGATGAAGATGATGAGGAGGAGGACGACGATGACGACGATGAAGAAGAGGGTGATGAGGACAATGATCTAGAATTTGTGCCTGACGAGGATTCCGATGAATAGGGAGAAGAAGATGAGTGATGTTCTGAGCTGTGGGTCAGTATTCCAGTGGTGTTTATGCCACTGAAAGACATCGGGCAAATGTTTGGTCTGTCGACCTATTTTGTATCTCACTTGAGTCATATTTATTTCAGTGGTAAGGATGAACATTTATTGACAATTTGGTATTGAGTGGAGTATGTAGATGGTGAATGCATTTTACATTACTTAAAACATGTGTTAAGCTTTGGTAAATTGTCTCATTGATGCAATATAACTTGTTGTTAGTTTTCTGTTTCTATTGTATATGTGTGGGCTGACGGCACCAGTGAAAAGAACTATGGATGTTGGTTACTTTGAGCATGAGAGCATATGGCTGGGCCATATAAGAATGCAGCGAATCTGCATTATGTAATTAGAGAAATGATAAGCACAAAATAAAATGTTTTGACTGAGCTTCCAATGTGTCCTACTCCTTAACCCATCAGCTCACATCGTTACAGAGGGCTACAAATGCGTTATGTCTTTCCAACGGGACGAAGACAATACAGTTGTGTCACATTGGGTGTCCTAACCTGACCTATGCATTTACTTGTACCAAATAGTTAATGCAGCGCAAACAGTTTCTATTCAGCATTTTCTAAACAGCTAAAACAATAGAGAGGGACACAATGGAACCTGCATTCACACCACTGACTGACAGCTGGGAGGCTGCCCCTGCAGAGGTCATACAGCGGGGATTTTACCAATTCATATACCTTCTGCATGATCCGCTGCTACAGTGGAGCTTGGCTTTGCCCAGGGACTTAGTGCATTCTTGGATTCCTGTTCATGAACACCCTTTAAGGCACACAGGTAAATTCAAATCGTACATTTTAATGTAGTACAGCTGTGACATGTATTACGATTTAATTGCAGCAACACTGGGTATCATTGTTCAACTGGAATAGAGGGTAATTGGTAATAATGTAATAGGTTAATGGCAATTGGTGTTTACATAATCTGATTAAACAAATATTGAATCTGTCTGCAACCTAGCAAATACAGAACGCCATAGGTTATAGACTTGAGTCCTCACAAGAGTTCTCATGAAAAAATCACTACCTGTCATACATAGATACATTCATAGATAGCGCTAATGCATTTGATATTGTTATAGATGTACCATATGCAGGACAATCATATTGCTAAACATGGCATATTATAGTGACGAAACTGTAAAATGCAATCACAAATTTGAATGGATAATCCGATTTTTACATTTGAAATGGAACAAATCAATCACCTTACTTTCCTTTGCAGTCCCTGGCAGTAGCTTGTCAAGTGTTAAATAACTAGTCATGCTATTGTGTTGTGTACTCAAACCTAAATAAAATGGACAGTATCAGAGATAATACACTAGAATAGGCCTACATCATAATACAAATACTGTTGTATACAAGTATGTTGCACAATTAGTCAAAACACAAACAAAATAGATTTTTGGAAATTACTCGGAAACACTGTACTGTTGGGGTGTTAAGATCGTTTGCTCTCATACCTGACTTAGAAGGCTTTGTAATTTCAACCAAACAACAAGATCACAGAGAAACTCCATGTGCATGCAGGCAATGCAATTCACAAAGCACTTAATTGGAGCCCAAATGTTATTTTATTTGTGTTTTGTCATATATATATCAACCCTTACTTTGCTTACACAGGTAAAAACATGTTTTGTAAAGGACATGTCCACCTCAGCAAAATGCGCTCACACTCGGTTGAGCCTGAATAGGGGTGTTTGGCTCTGCATGAGGGTTTCCCTTCCATTGTATGCTCCTGGTGGCATTTTTAACTGTAATTGACTATTACAATTCAAGGGTTATCGTTCCTAAAGCAATGCATCACAATACATTCAGATACAGTTTAGATTGTTCAGTGGCACGGCCGGGTCAAGATTAAATAATGTGTGGTATGATTCAATAATAATTCTGATAACAACGGTGATGTATTTCTCCGCAGGGGTCAGTGGGTGACTGTGGTACGAACAAGGCAGTAGTTGCGCTGCAGGCTCAGGAGTACGATGCTGCCCCGCTGTGCAGTCCAGGTGTGCCATGTGCTTATGCTGGTGCTGTGTGTGTCTGAGGCTGAGGACTTCGACTGGACAAAGAACGACCGCAGCTCCTTCTATTATGGCACTTTTCCAGCTGGTATAACTCTCTCTCTACGCGCGACGAGTTGATGGTTGTTCGCGTCCAGTGACGTTTTTGGGGTGGATTCGAGTGATTGTTAACGTTTTCTGTTTTGTCCAGGATTTTCGTGGGGCGCCGGCAGCTCCGCCTATCAAACAGAAGGAGCCTGGGACAGAGATGGAAAAGGCCTGAGCATCTGGGACGTGTTTTCCCATAAGAAAGGGAGAGTGCAGCGCAATGACACCGGAGACTCGGCCGGCGAGGGCTACTACAAAGTCAAGGTGCGGACAGCGCCAACACCGACCTCTGGTTTGCGTTTGACCCGGGACTGATCTTCGCGAGTGTAGCTGTGGTCAGAACAAGTAGCAACTATGTCTCCCCTTGTGGTTCCCCTGTGCAGGATGACGTGTCCTTGATGAATGAGTTGAAACTGAACCACTATCGCTTCTCCATCTCCTGGCCAAGACTCATTCCCACTGGGATTAAATGTAAGGGGAAAATAGTTGCCTTTTTTCTTCTTTTTTTTTTACCTAACTGCCACTTAGCCAGTATGTGTACTTATGTAAAATAAGTACATCATGCTATAACATCTCTTGCAGCTGACCATGTCAACGAAAAAGGAATCCAATACTACAATGACCTAATTGACCATCTGTTGGAGAACAAGATCACTCCCATTGTCACTCTGTATCACTGGGACCTTCCACAGGTGTGCAAAAACCAACATCCCAAGCTGATCAATGTCCTATTCCTTAGACATTCTAAATCGACACATGTATTCATTGCGTGCATTTTGTTTGCTGAAAGATGTGTTCTTTTCATACGTCTAGGTCTTACAGGAAAAATATGGGGGATGGCAAAACGTTAGCATCGTCAATCATTTCAATGAATTTGCAAACCTGTGCTTTGAAAAATTTGGCAACCGAGTGAAATACTGGATCACTTTCAACAATCCGTGGGTAGGTAAAAAAAAACAACACAAAAACATTTCTAGCTCCACTTCCATGTCATGTCAACATAATCACCCACAGTTCCTCCAGTAACTCCAGTGTTTTGATCAAACTGTTGTTTTACTAACGGTAGTCTATAGCTGTCGAGGGATATGAAACTGGTGAGCATGCACCTGGACTCAAGATGCGTGGAACTGGTTCATACCGGGCTGCACACAACATTATCAAGGTGACCATAGTGACCACAATATACATCAATGTAATGCATCAAATCAGATAACCATCTCAGTTGATGTCTTCACTTTTGAGTTCAAATCTGTAACACCTTTCTATTTGGCATCATTGCCACAGGCCCACGCTAAGGTTTGGCACACGTATGACACTCAATGGCGGGGAAAACAAAAAGGTGAGCAAGACCGTGGCTGTGTGTGTTAAAGATGGACCCCCATATATATATATATAATGTGGCCCGTGGGTTTGAGCACAGGCTGACTTGAACCTGAACCTGAACATGTGCAGGTCTGGTGGGCATCTCTCTCTCTGGGGACTGGGGAGAGCCCGTGGACATCAACAACCAGAAGGACATCGAGGCAGCCGAGCGATACGTGCAGTTCTACCTGGGCTGGTTTGCCACCCCTATTTTCCACGGGGACTACCCGCAAGTGATGAAAGACTTTATCGGCAAGTGAAACCCGTGCTTGCTAAACCTGAGCCTTTACCAGTGTGATGCTAGGTTTGTAGTTACTGGACAGCTAACAGGCAGCTAACCGTGACTGTACATATGCGGTTGTATGCAGGAAGGAAGAGCACCCAGCAGGGCTTGGGAACATCTCGTCTGCCCAACTTTTCCTCCCAGGAGAAGAGCTACATTAAGGGCACGTGTGACTTCCTGGGCATTGGTCATTTCACCACCCGCTACATCACCCAGAAGAACTACCCAGCGAGCCGCAGTGGTGGCAGCTACTTCACCGACCGGGACCTGGCCGAGCTGGTTGACCCCCGCTGGCCAGACCCGGGGTCCGAGTGGCTCTACTCTGTGCCCTGGGGGTTCAGACGCCTACTCAACTTCGTCAAGGTGACAAGCACAACCTTACTTTGACATCACACTTCCTTTTTGTACTCGGCCACTAGATCGGGGGGCCCCTGAAGCAAATATTATTATATCTAAATGCTGTTAGAACTGTTGCGGTATTCTTGTTTTGGCCTAGTATGACAACTCAATGTTGTTTACTCTTGTTTAGGCCCAGTAAGGAATCCAAATGTTGTCATCCTAGTTGAGGCCCAAATATGGCAACGCAACGTTGCTTGTTCTTGTTTAGTCACAATATGGCAACGCAATGTTGTTTGTTCTTGTTTAGTCCCAATATGGCAACGCAATGTTGTTTGTTTTTGTTTAGTCTCAGTATGGCAACCCGATGCTTTATGTGACGGAAAACGGAGTTTCGGAGAAGATGACGTGCACAGAGCTCTGTGACGACTGGAGAATAAAATATTACAGGGACTACATCAATGAGATGCTCAAAGGTGCGTAAGTATATGAGACTCTACTCAGTGAGAATGACCAAAAACAAAGGCACATCTCTAATTCAAAGGGGCTGTCAAATTTGTTTTGCAATACATGTTGTACTCTCCTGTGATGTAATGCAGCCATTAAAGATGGAGTCAATGTGCGCGGCTACACCGCCTGGTCCCTGCTGGACAAGTTTGAGTGGGACGAGGGCTACACGGAGAGGTTTGGCCTCTACTACGTGGACTTCAGGAACAAGAACAAGCCCCGCTACCCCAAGGCGTCTGTTCAGTACTACAAGCGCATCATCAGTTCCAATGGCTTCCCCAATCAGAGAGAGGTCAGAGAAACGCTGCGTGCCGATAGATTTCTGAGCCCCTTCCTTTGTTATTTGGGGCTCAACGCCTCGTTTTGTATTCCTCAGAGTTACACAGCATCGTAGCCAGTTCTAACGTACACTTCTTGTGATGATACTGAATGAATACGTGTTAAGTGACTGCGTTGAAACTGTATCCAAGGTGGAAAACTGGAAGCGGAGAGCCACTGAGACCTGTTCTTCTAGCAACCAGCTCCTAGCCGCAGGTTGGTTTCAAACTGTAGTGATTATCCGATAGCAGGTAGCAGTTGGGGCAGGAACACACAAAACTAGCTGGGGTAAACAAATAAAGATTCTAACTTAAAATAATCCAAAGAGATTTAATTGGAGTTGTAGCTATGAATGGATTTGACTTGGAATAGGTGCTACCGTTCTTTATTTGCTTCAAATAAAGACTACGTTGATCAGATCAAATCAGCAAATCACAAGTTGATAAGATCAAGCGAAAACATAAAGACTAGTTACCAAAATCTCTAACAGGGTTTTTCTTTGTTTGCCTCTCCAGCTAGAAGAAAATCCAAGGAAAATGCAGAAATGCCAAAGGTTTGGCCAGTGCATGATGAAGTTTAGAGATTTAAGGGGTAGCTACATACCTATTACTCATTTGTTTTGGGAATCAAACATCTGTAGCTTCTGTGTGATTGTGTGGCTTTGTATCTGACTTACAGAACGGCATTCGCAAAACTATTTCAAACTAACACCTGAGCCTGCGCCTGTGCATATTTTCCTTCTTTTTCGCTCACAGTGCTTAACTTCACCTGGCTGTACTTTTAACACCAAAGCTACTGCAACACAAACCTGACGCATATGTTGTGCAAATTCTGCCTGCAGTTCTCAAAGGGTTAATGTGACTTGGTTCAACAAGTATTTTCTCTTTCTTTATTAGAGGAACAGCGGAGCACTGCTGCCAATATTCTAAGACTTATACATGGTAAGGAACGATGTACGCTTATTGTTAACAGTTCAGTACTGTAAGTGAAAGGAAGAACACATATTAACCCTTTGAGTGCTGTGCGTGAGCCTTTGTGTCGATCTGTTTTTTGTTTGCACTATACGTTGTTGAGCTATTGGGTGTTGTTTCTGTGTATTTTTCCAGATCCCCTGACCAGCCACATGGAGATGGTAACGGAGATTGTCGTTCCGACCGTGTGCACTCTGTGCATCTTGCTCAGCGCCGTCTTCCTGATGTTCCTGCTGCGCAGACGGAACTAGGAGACGGACAGCTCTTAAAGCTCCCAGTCTAGTGTTTGTATAGTGCATAGGTTGTTTGAACATGCAAAAGAGGCGTTTGGAAAAATAACATAGGCCTATTGGTTACACATCGGTTCAATATAGGTGAAAGCATTTCAGTTGTGCATTCTATGAATTTACGATAGATGATTTGGTTTGAAGGATCCCAATAAAAAAGTGAAAACGTCAACAATATGTAAAGGTTTACATATTTCGATAGCTTATCAGACATTGTGCCATTGTTTTTGTTATGAGATGGAGTGACATTTTTCAAAGATCTAGGGGGGCTAGGCCTTCATGATCCTGATGAAAACAATAATTATTAATAATGAAATAATTATATTTGTGATCACAAACAATATATATTTGTAGATTAAAGACAAATTAAAAACACATAGAACATAACACAAGAAAACACAAATAAAATGCATGTCATGGTGCATTCCATGCATTTATCCACACTTTTGCTAGCCATAATATAGGCAATACATGCAGACCCGTTCAAACAAAGCTATACCATGATAACACATTTAAATCATTTAAAATGAATTCAATAAAGTAATTAAATACCCACGAAAGTAATTCGGTCAGGTTTAGGCTACATCCGCAAACTACTCTTATAAAAGTAGTTCCGCATATTAGCTATGTAGATGCTTGTGTTGGATCTCAGATATTTGAGGTGAACAATGCTGCTTATAATATTAGTTGGAATACATTATAATATATTATTGAATTAAATCAACTAAACTATTGAGGGGTAAAATCTACGTCACGTGTGTTCCTCCGCTGTCCCGGGGAGCTATTTATTCGATCACTTCCACTGCGGACTTCCTCTTCGCTCGGACTCTTGCCGTGTGTGCATCCTGGGTAGCAGACGTGCCGAAGACGTGATCAAATACGGTGAGAATCTTGTCATCAACACATTTATGCTGGCATTTGTGTCCATCTAAACAAATTAAGCAGGGTTGCATGCCAGTCATGGCCATGAATGTAAAAAGAAATGAACTTTGCAGATGGCCCACAACGGCCGTGCTATGGCTACACGTGGTGAATGCTACTCGTTGGCCTTTAGCAAACTTAGAAACTGTTTCCATTAAGTCTTTTAACGATCTGCCTAAGGCATCTTTAAGTTAAGTTATATATGTAAGCAATAATGTACTAGTTAACGTAGATTAGATTGTCTATTGTCATATAAAGTTGCACGATTTTTTTTGTGATCTCCGTCGTTTACTCAAATGTCTTGTCTTGTGAATTTAAGGTATCCATGTGGGTTATCAAACGTCCACCCCTGGTCATGTTGGTGCAGACGTGTTCTCTGCAACGTGTGCAGAACATGGATCGACTGCGAGTGAGTAATAACCATATTATTGCGTTGCTGTACAAATACAATGTGATGCATTGCAGTGATGAGCTTCTACTTCGGTCCGTGTTGTTGAAAGTTTGTGATAATACCAGAAGTTCTGAGAGTGAACTACTTGCGTATATTTTTGCGACATATGAGAGCATCTTGATTAAATGTAGACTTCTTTTTTTTTGCCCTAGATTGCCAAGACGCATGACTTCCTACAGAGATGAGGTTTCTGAAGCGATCCAGACAGCAGGATGGCAATTTCTACACTTGAAATGGTAATCTTTTGGAACTTGACAACATCAACAGGTCAAATTGACTTTTGGGAGTTTGACTAGCTTGCTGTGATGGTGTAATTTGCGTCTTACGCTGTGACTGGTGACAGATGCCTACTGTCATATGCCAGCACAGATGGCTGACGAACCTTGATGCTGAGCAAGTTCTTTGTAATAAATTAACACTTCCTCAAAGTGTGGTGTGGGTTACGGTAATTTAAATAGTGTTTAAAATCTTGATTGCGTGTGGTTTCAGTGACTCGTATTTCATTGTTGCACTGTTCTGCCTCAGGTATAATGGTGTACCATCTCTTCCCCCTGACGAGTCTGGTACCAACCCATAGGATTGACCTGAGGTAAGAAAGTTATCTTTACTTCAGTGAGGCTAGTTGAACTTTGCTCCATTGCAGTGATGAGCTTTTACTTCGGTCCGTGTTGTTGAAACTTTGTGATAATGCCAGAAGTTCTGAGAGTGAACTACATTTCTATGTATATTGTTGGGAAGTATGAGAACGTGTTGCTGAACTGTACCATGTTTTTGCTTTAGGAATGCCAAGACTCAGAGATGAGGATTCTGAAGAGATCCAGAAGGAAGGGATGGCAATGTCTGCTCTTTGCTTGAAATGGTAATCTTTTGGGCTTGCAAACATTGTCGCATTTCAAAATGGAGCATTGGCAGCTTGCTTTAAGAATAAAGGGGCATTTGTTTTTTTGGGCTGTAGACATATTTGTGAAAGTAAGGTGTAGATGGTTTGCTTATCTTAAGCTTGCTGTGATGGTGTAATTTGCATCTTACACTGACTGGTGACAGATGCCTACTGTCGTATGCTAGCACAGATGGCTGACGAACCTTGATTCCTTGATTCTTTCTAATGAATTTACTTATATTGTCAATGTATATTGTGGGTAAAGCTAAGTGTAGATTCTAGTCTTAATTGCTCTTTAATTCAGTGACTTGTCTTTCATTGGTGTACCTTTTTGCCACAGGTATGATGTACCATCTCTTCCTCGGACACCCAGACAGTCTGGCACCAGACCATAGGATCCATCCGAAGTAAGAAAGTCATTCTAACTTGTGGTGTTATTGAACTTTGCTCTATTGCAGTGATGAGCTTTTACTTCGGTCCGTGTTGTTGAAACTTTGTGATAATACCAGAAGTTCTGAGTTTGCACTACTCTATTGCATAATCTTCATTTTACAGTCCATGGAAAGTCTAACATGGACTTGCTTTTATCCCGCCAGTGTTCAAGATGATCAACCCTCTAGCAGTGAGACTGAAAGACCCAGGAAGTGGATGCTGACGAGAAACTTGCAGCTTGCACAGATGCCTCTGAACCCTGAGAATGCTGGTGGTCAAACACTGATTAGTTTAATCTGCCTTTCTTGAATAAAGTCCAAACCTTTTTAAATGGCTCTTGGTATACATGTTTTTTCTTTAATTGTTTCAATGCAATCTTAACTTTGCTCAATTTTTAATTAAAGGATCAGGATTTGCTGTTTAAGATGTCATGAGTTAGTAACCCAATTTAAGAGTTCAAGACTGCAGAAATGCATAATGACCAGAGGGGGGTTCTAGAGTCACATGGTTAATGGGGATCATAAGCATCTGGTAGCTAGTGGCAGTTAACACCAAATGGAGGCTGGTGTCTGTTAACAGTAACTATTTAACTTGCATCTAAATGGGTAGTCTTAATCAAACATTCCTGTGCACTTCAAAGATGGTCCTACTCTACGTCATACAAAAACATGGGCTCAAACTGAAGTGTTTAATTGTATCATTTTATTGCTATAGATCAAACGACTGCCAATAAACATGTCAATATTTACAAAATGTCATAACCGTAGCACATTGTGACTGCTGGCAAGAATCACTTGGTCCTACATCTAATGCGGTGCATTTCCTCAGTTCAAGCAAAGTTGACAAGGCTGCAGCAGACCAGGGTGCTGAAGTAGGCTGGCTCCTCGCTGTTGCCGTTCACTGTTGCGTTTGTGTAATCTGAACCGGGAAGAAAAATAAGTCAAGTCCACTTGTGACTGTGATGCGCTTTGAAGTGGTGATAAATAATTGGGTTACCTGTATCAAAGAATATGTGATCCACCAGTGGTTTGTCACTGAGCTGCATGGTGGTCTTGACCTCCCGCGGACCGTGACCACTGGACACCTCCGCCCCCCACACCACTGCGTGCTCCCTGAGACAAAGATAATGAGGCCATTTGGAACATGTTTTTTTTATCCCACAGTGGTGAGCAAAGAGCGTCGAGTTCTTACTTCTGGTACAAGTGGCTGATCAGGGCAGGTGTGATTTGCAACGTGAACTCGTGGTCCTCGTTATAAGGGGAGGTTTTGTAGTACTGCAAACATGATCTTTAAAAATAAAAAAGGTCAATATTAAGAAACGCAAGCGACAAAGTCAATAATGAGCCGAGAAGTGTACAATCCAGCTGATCGTACTGAGTGAGGCGAAACAGGCGGTCGAATGGCAACCCCAGGAATGTACTGCAGGTCACCATGGTCTCCAGCAGGTGGTGTAGTTTTCTTAATCGGATGACTTGCTCCTGCAGATCAACCTCTGTGCTGAGATAGTAACTCTGTCAATTTAAAAACACCTACTTTCAGACAAGGTGTCAATTTAACAGCCAATACAAAATCGGTGTGCAATGCAAACTTTAAACTTACCAGGTGGTTCAGAGTTGTTAGTTCATTTCCTGAGAAGATAAAAATAGACATGGTTATATTTTAGGACAGTTTTGCGTCCCATCGTTTTGTGTGAGGCAAAATGAGATACATTGGTTTGTCGAGAAAGTATGAGGTTTGTGGTACCAATAAGGTAATTGATGTAGTCCTTCCTCATCTTGTCTAGGCCAATCTCCAGCAGCATGGTGATAGGAGTGTGACCCGTCAGTGACACATGGTCTATTTGCTGGCGATAGGACTGCAGGAAGACCTTACCGAGTGAACTGTTGCTGTCCCTGTGGATCTAAAGGGGGAATGAAAAATTCAATATTCAGCGTTCACCTCCAACACAGGTGTACAGATGTTCAGATCACCTCATCATCTGTATCCCAGGAAAACAGTAGGGGCAGTATAGTGTAGTGGCTATGATGTTTGATTCCCAGCCAGTCCCCGATGCATGCAGCATACCTGTAGACATCCTTCAGCCAGATGCCTAACCCTACCTGCTCCTTAATGACATCTGAATTTACTGTAAGGCGCTTTGGTGTCTGATACAGGACTCAATAGTCAAACAGCATCACACATACATACCCATGGTTTGAGGTCACCATGACTTAGACTGTCCATAACCAATTTCAGACAGTCTTGAACATCTTGATAGGAGGTAACACCTGTCATTGAAACATGCTTTTAAGACAATGCTCAATTTCTGTGCATATTGATGAATTTCTACATTTAAAGAAAGAACAAACATTGCACTCACTCTTCCTCATTCGAACCCATATCTGTTCAACAAAGTCCAAATTGCCTCGTTCCATGAAGGAGTCGAAAATCGAAGTGTCCGACTCAGCCTTTTCAGCCTCAGTCTTTACAGTCTGTATGGGAACGGAAAATAAGCAAGCCAAGTATTCTGTAATAAAAACATACATTTGCATAAAATAAAAGGCCTTTGCAGCTTGTTGTCCAGCATACCTCTGACTTTGCAGTCTGGTCCGGAAGAGTCTTTGCAATATTTTGAAGTTCTTTGTTATGTAAAAATAAATTAAAAACAGTGTTAGTCTCCTTTAGCCTACTTTTTAGCTATATATGTTTAAACACACATATGATGGTTGACAGTGGTGGAGGAAGTACTCAGCAATACCACAGTGTAAAAATACTGTTACAAGTAAAAGTCCTGCATTCAAAACTTTACTTAAATAATAATATTAATATTTGCCTCAAAAATGTAGTGGAGTAGAATGCAGAATGCAAATGGTAATACTCAAGTAAAGTACAAGTACCTCAACATTGTACTTAAGTACAGTACTTGAGTAAATGTACTTTCCACCACTGATGGTTGAAATAAAGTAGATATGTCAATAGCCATGCCTTCCAAGTAGGTCTTAATAAGAACTACAGCCGATTGGGTCTCCAAGGGTTCCATCCATTCAGTCTCTCCGGTCCTCAAACCACCTGCAAGAAGCTGTCAACAACAGGGTTTATCAATAACATAATAATCACGCACATCAACTTTTTAGTGCTATTAATTAGAGGACACACACCTGCAGAAACTCCAGCTCTCTGTACATCTGAAACATTGGACTCCTCATGTCCCCACAGGTAATCTTGATTTTCTACATAGAAAACCAAGATGCAACTGATTACAATTATAGTATTATAATCGTCACGTTTCTCACAGTTTCATGCTTTCGAGCTTGGAAAAGACACTTTTGAGTCTATACTGCTTATGAAGTTGCACACAAAGCTGTGCGTTTGTTTTGCCGCTCACCAAGGTGGCTTTAGAGGACAGGGGTGGAGTCTCCAGGACACGCTCCACGTGACTCCATTTGAAATCCACCGTCACACAGCTCTGGGACTCTATGGTTGTGTTTTCAATTACAGTGGACCCAAATAAGTTGTACAAAGCGTTGCCTTTAATTGCCACCTGTGAACACTAGAAATGGAGATTTGCATTGAAAGACGATTAAGATTCATAATAATGATTCTCAACAAAAGAGAGAAAAAGAGGTGTGCCTTACTGTGAATGGATGATGCCGTTTCTTGTGCTCTTGCTTAAGGTCCTCCAGGGTAATAGATGACTTTCTCTCCACAGATGGACCTGATACATTTGTATTCAACAAGATAACATAAACATAGGATAGTCGAGTCTAGGGATTTCACCTCGCCAGCTGTTAAGGTTCTGGGTTCGAGTACCAATGCAACCTATATGTAGAAGAGGTATCCTTGTGCAAGAGATGCCTAACCTTTACATGCTCCTGAATGACATGCATCTGAATTCACTGCCAGTCACTTGGGATAAAACTGTCTGCTAAATGACTAAATGGTAAATAGAAACAGACACATAATCATTACAACAAAGTATTTCCTCTGGATTATTTGACATGTGGGAAGCTTCCCACCATACCTTTGCAGGTGACCGAGTACAGCTTGACACCAGTAACTTTATTGGCCAGGTGGACAGTTTCTGCTCCTAACCAGGATGTGCCAGCGGGGTCAGACATGTCACAACGGACCCAGAGAGGATCCAGGGGGCCGTTGTCTTGTGACAACTTTTGGTTTTGTGACATTGTATACCAAGACAAAAGTTGCCTGTGAAATAAGACGGTGGGGATTGGAAATTTAGGATTTATTTACATACAATACTCGCTGCAAAGGTCAATGTGAAATTTAGCATAAAATGCTGGACGTGTCACCTTGCTTTCATAATGCTGACTGGTTGAGGTCCCAAGTTCCCGAGAGGTTCATCAGCCTCGTTTTCAGAACATGCTGACTTATCCATTTCATCATCTTCAGATTTAATTACCTTCAATACGGCAAACACAAAAACAATACAGTTTCAAACAATATAGTTTTCTTGAGAGTCTTGAGTCTTGTTTTCTAACACTGTTGTATATTCAGCCATTCGGATATAAATATATATATTGAAATGACTCACGGTTTTCTCGCATATAAAGATAGTTGGGTGGCCAGGACACCAAGAGGATACTGCGGAGTCCTCGCCACAGGTCTTCACTATCTGAAGTTCTTCCTGCAGTGCAAAGCATGCATGTAATGAATGACAACATGGCACGGGAAAACGTTATGTACGGAAAAAAAAAACCCTGTGATAACGTACCTCATAGGGGTTTGTTTCATTTGATAAGTCGTTTTGAAGTGACCTGAAAGATGATGCGATTAAGAAGAGGCGTTATATTTAGACGCTTATATTTTTGTAATTACGGCGACGTCTAATGAACTGAATTATGAACACTCACCGAAGAATAGAAGAAAACGTCCTAGCTTTGGTGATGACCGCGGACATTTCCAGGAGACAGTTACAGTGGCTCTAACCTAACAGAGAAAGTCTATATCTCGAATGGCCAGAATGGCTGTATTATAATAACTTCCAACTTGTAGTTTAAGAGGATTTCAAATCCCAGGAAGTTATGATTTTGACAGTCGCGCGCTCAATCTGCAGAACGTCATGAGGTCATCGCCGTACGTCAATATATATAAACATTATACTTTCAACAAATATCCCAAAAATGCCAAGAATATTGACCCTGTCAACGATAACTTTGTAACCACCTACATATTTATTAAAAATTTAAATTGTATAGATATGTCGATTTGTGTATATAGTTCCCTGGAAAGTAGTTCGGTCAGTTGTCATCGGCACATCGTCAAGGGAAAATAGTGCGAGTACAATAAAGTAATCTTTCTTTGAGAGTTTGTTTTGGCTTAAAGATATATATATTTTATTTAGATAATCACACAAGCAATGATGCTACACGCTGTATTGGTGTATCAAATGTATGGGGAACGTGTTTTGGTTCTTGTCGGAACTCGGAAGTGGTTACTTTTACAGCGGAGGCATATATCATGCGGGTTGTTTTCCCAACTTCCTTTTTACTGTGGCCGCCATAGCGTGTGGAACGTGTTGTACCGGCGAGCCGAAAATATTAACTAAACATGGTGAGGATGTACATTATGTGGAATTTAAAGTATACCTTTTATGAGTGTGTTTGTTTTTGTGCGTGGTGTGTACTCGATCATTTGTCCATCTCGCTCCGTAAGATCTGTAGTTGGGGTTGGTGAGACTTGGGTAAGACATGCTATCAAAGCTAGCACGGGAGGCCATTTTGGAACTTCGCGTTACACGTGTGTTGCCTTCTATAATGTTAGGCACGCCAAAAGACATCCCAAGGTGCACTGAGTTGAAGTTCTCAACACGGTGAAAATGTAAATTAAATGCTAACAACTACGCCACTGACTTGTCAGCGAGTACATCCTACCTGCAACGTGGCTCGCTGCGTGTGACGGCGTGTGCATGCTATTCACCATGCCAAGTATAGATGGCCAAGGGGACTGGAGCCGAAGATTGTTGGCCGTTGAGCCATTTAAGATGAATGAATGTGGTGAAGTGTATTGTTAGATTTACTTGTCTTTTATTGTCAAGCCAGCGCATGTCTTCAAAATCAGTACATGTCCCTAAAATGTCGTGAGCTACATTTGTGGCCTAACCCGAATTTGGCACACGTATGTATTAACGTTGAAACGATCTGCTCTTTTAGGCTTGTACCCGTCCCTTGATCTCGGTGTACTCCGAGAAAGGAGAAGCTTCGGGCAAGAATGTTGTCATGCCAGCAGTGTTCAAGGCTCCTATTAGGCCTGATGTTGTGAACTTTGTGCACACCAATATGCGCAAGAACAACCGTCAGCCCTATGCAGTCAGCAAACTGGCCGGTGAGTAACTTTTTGACCTATTTGTGAATGATGTTCTATGTGATTTTCAGTAATTTAATGAGATTGCCCACTTGTGTTATCAGGACACCAGACAAGTGCCGAGTCCTGGGGAACAGGAAGAGCTGTTGCCCGTATTCCTCGTGTGAGGGGAGGTGGTACCCACCGCTCTGGCCAGGGAGCCTTCGGAAATGTATCCTTTAGACCAGCCTTGTGGCTCACAAGTAACCGTGCCACTCATGGTGGCACACACTTGCTGTGATGGTGTAATTTGCGTCTTACACTGTGCCAGTGACAGATGCCTACTGTCTAATATTGGCACAGAGGGCTGACGAACAATGATTCTGAGCATCCCGCTTCTTATGTTGCTGCAGTCCAGTGGGCCACGTGTCTGCACGTTTATTGCCTTGACTGCTTGTGTAGATGTGTCGCGGAGGTCGTATGTTTGCGCCCACCAAGACCTGGCGCCGCTGGCACCGCAAGATCAACACCAACCAGAAGCGCTACGCCATTTGCTCTGCACTGGCCGCCTCTGCACTGCCCGCCCTGGTCATGTCCAAAGGTGAATCTCCTATGGTGCTCAACACAAGCCTTTTTAATCGTATTGCTGCTTATTGTAATGGTTGAAGCTATAAAGTACATCTGTGAGATTCTGCCATTTATTATGATGTGAAATCCCAGTGTTTAGTTACATGTGTATACAGGGAATTTACAGAAGGTGTATTCATTCTTTAGGGCACCGCATTGAGGAGATCCCTGAGGTCCCACTGGTGGTTGATGACAAAGTTGAGGGATACAAGAAGACCAAGGAGGCAGTGCTTCTGCTGAAGAAGCTGAAGGCCTGGAACGACATCAAGAAAGTAAACCAACACACTTTTTAGGACCAAAATTAACTATAGTTTGATGGTTGTTACAGCTGCAAACTTAGACATGTCATTTTATTCTTTGTTTGCTCAATATGGGGTTACATTTTCTGCATTAGGTATACGCCTCCCAACGCATGCGTGCCGGTAAGGGTAAGATGAGGAATCGTAGACGTATCCAGCGCAAAGGACCATGCATCATCTACAACCAAGACGCCGGTGTCACCAAAGCCTTCAGAAATATCCCAGGTTCGATTTTTATGTCAATTTGGAGTGTCAACCTTGCATGGAAGTGTTTTGGTCGTAAATTTTGTCATTTCTTGTTTGCTACCGTCGGTGTGTATTCAGCGTGTGCTTTTCTCAACAGGCATCACACTGCAGAACGTCAACAAGCTGAACCTCCTGAGGCTCGCCCCTGGTGGTCACGTTGGCCGCTTCTGCATCTGGACCGAAAGCGCTTTCCGCAAGTTGGATCAGCTGTATGGCACCGGGCGCAAGACTTCCACGATTAAGAAAGACTACAAGTGAGTGTTGGAAAATACGTTTCTCATTAACAGGCTCGCATTGTGGTTGCGGTGATGATCTTTTACTTCGGTCCGTGTTGTTGAAACAAAGTGATAATAGCAGAAGTTCTGAGTGCCAATCACACATTTGTTCAGTGTAGTGCTAATATTGTATAAATATTTTGATGCCATTGCTGAACTCTTTGTATTGTTTGTATTAGTCTGCCAGTGCACAAGATGACCAACTCAGACTTGAGCAGAATTCTGAAGAGTGAGGAGATCCAGAAAGCACTTCGTGCACCCAAGTAAGCAATTAATGCAGTCGTCTCCTAATCCATACAGCTCCAGCTATCGGCAATTGAACATTTGCTCACACACACATACTGTTTCCTTTGTAATGCAGTAAGAAGATCAACCGCAGAGTTCTGAAGAAGAATCCTCTGAAGAACCTGAAGATCATGATGAAACTGAACCCCTACGCCAAGACGGCAAGGCGCAATGCCATCCTCCAGCACGACCCCACCGTAAGTAGCCCACATTTGACACCATGCAGGAAAGCCTAGCTAGTGAACGATTCTTTTCTGAGGATTATTTTTATCTATGGTCTCCATAGATCAAGGCCAAGATGCTGAAGCCCAAGAAGAGGCCGGTAAAGAAGACGAAGAAGGCAGCAGCTGCTGCAGCCCCTGCCCCCGCAACGGCATAAACCTTCGTTCATACAGACTGTTGGGTTCACTTTGGGTTTCAAATAAAACAGCTGTCATAAATGCGTCTGATTCTCAGGTTTTTAATGACAAGATTTACACACAATTTCACAATGTTCACAAAGTAATGAGAAGATGCCAAAAGCACATACAAAGCAAAAAAAAGAAATCACTCCCTCTTAGAAAAAATGGCTTTTGACGGGCTTGCGAATGCAGGCCAAGGATTTGATAAATACTTGAGTTTTCTCACTTGGCATTTAGATTTTCTACACAAATATACACCTTAATTGTGCTGGTAAAAAATCTCATTAACCTCTCATACAAATGTGCTGGGGGGGAGGGGGGGTGGAATGCAGGAAGGCAGTGGGTTTGCAGCAGCAAGGCTGGGGTGGGTCAGGTTGACTAGTTTGCAGGAGGACATTGACTCGTTACACCCCTGCACTGTGGGTAGGGGTCACGGGCTGATTCAGACCGATGGTATTGCACAACCATCCAGCGAAGTCGACTTCCTCTGCTTCAGACTCCTTGATGAAGGGGTGCACCTAAAACCAATGATATGAAGTCATGAGTCCCACCTTGGAGAGGGATCTCTAAATATATTGATGAATGAAAGCACTTACCATCAATTGTTTCAAGTCTGCTCTTTCTGCTGGATTCTTTATTAGACTGAAGAAAAAATATATATTAGACAAATGAGACTGCGTAGGTCATCATTGTGGTGTTTCATACAATGACCACTAGGTGGTGGGATTTCTAGCAAGTGGGCGTCAGGTTGCTATATATTCCTCATTTGCAAGTGATGAGTAATGGGACAAGTATGTACATGGGCAACTGCACACAGCCATTTCATACACTGCACACATTTACATGTAAAATATATAGATCTGTGAAAAATAACATGACATTGCATACCATTTATTTACAAAGTCCTGGAATTCACAGCCGAATACCCCTGGCAGCTTTGGTGGAGGCTGTGAACGAGATGGTCCAATCATCAAGGAACACCAAGGAAACATGTTGTGCAGTTAATATCTCATTTCCAACTGCAATCTGAACTCGGTAGGTCCGACTCTACTCACCTCGTTCACTATATAGTCGAGCAGCTCAAAGATAGCCATGGGAGGTCTGCTGTCTGGGCCATATGCTTAACACAAGAGGAAACACTTGACATAAGAGTGCATTGGTGCAATACACAGGGATCAAGCTATTATCTGTAACCACCACACAGTTCAGTATGAAAAAGAATAATCAAAAAGATGAATTGAAGTTTAATATTTGTGGTATAATCGCTGAAAAATCTGAGATCCTTTTAATCAGTGGTACATATTAGTCCGTATTATAATTTCACATAACTGTTGACAAGTGGGCTAAGTCAGAGTCCCATGAGACTCACAGTTGCCTGGTCGTCCAGGAGGCCTGGGCCTGGCAGAGCAGTCCCCGGTGGTGGCTTCACCCTCCACTGGACACCCAAAGATCTGCTCCAACTCTCTGGAATCAGGGGGTGGGATGGGGAAGCGGCCGATGGCCATCTCCACCAGGGACAGCCCCATACTCCAGATGTCAGACTGAACAGAGTAGTGGGTGCCCTGTAGGCGCTCTGGCTGTAATACACAATTTATTAGTTGATTACTATTTTGCTGTTTGTTGCCATTGCTGTTACTAACCAAACAGCACAAACAGCATTGGACAATGTACACAGATATGCATTCAATTCCACAACAGCACAAATGGAGATTAAAACTTAGCCGGACGGCGCTTCACTGTGACTATAAAGCCTGCTTTAGGCCTTGGACATAACATTTTTCAATGTCCAGTCTGTCCTGTACATTGAGGTTGCGTCGAGCTACAGTGACAGAGACACAGTTACTGTATGATGAATGCATGTATGCATACACAGTTGTAACTCACCGACATGTAAGAGCGAGTGCCTACGAACGAGTTAGCCATGGAGTCAATGAGTTGTCCGCTCACGCCAAAGTCACACAGCTTGATCTCACCCCGGGAATTCACCAGGATGTTGGAGGGTTTCACATCTGAGACACACACACACACACACACACACACACACATTTGGGACGACACGCCTGACAGAGGGGACACCAAGTCGGGAGAGTCTTCACCATGGAAACAAGCTTTGAGAAACGAGGCCATGGTGAACGCTCGAGTCGAGACACATTTCCTCACACTGAAAACCCATAACGCGTTGTACACACCACCACCCAGTAAACTAAAATAACGCTGGGATTATCTCACCTCTGTGCATGATCTTGTGTTTCTCCCTCAGATAGGACAAACCTTTAATAACCTGGGAAGATAAATATTACATATCAGCAAATACATGCATAAGTGTATGATTAACCTTAAAGTAAATACTTGTGTACTTGGCTGGGGTGGTTCTAGCGTGTGTAGGTTACCCACAGCGATGCTGACTTTGCCAAGAAACTGTTCTGGGATTTTGCCTGCTTTCTTCAGGGACTGGTCCAGTGAGCCTCCATCCTGAAGCATCACATTAACTTCCATTTCACATATATTACTTTCAAAAATGTTCAAAAAACACATCTTTATCGTTTTCGTTACATTTACATAGCTAATACAAAGCTAAGACAAACGCATACAGTCAGAAAGTAGGTGTAGATGCCAGCCACAATAACAACGTCGGTTTCTTCATGAGTCATACCATATTCTCCATACAAATACTAATTTCTCCATCGCTGTAGAAGGCCCCGTAGAAGCCCACAATGTAGGGCGAGTTACACTCGTGTAGCACTTGCAGTTCTCGAATGATTTGGTTCCTGATGGCTGGTTTGATCTCAAGGTGAATCAGCTGGAGAACAAAGAGGATTTTTGTTAACACTATGAAATGCAAAAATGAATGTTATTTCCTTCCTTCCTTTCACAATCAACACAACAACAATACTACAACAATCCCACTGAGTACCTTACAGAATTGTTTTCATACTACTTTGATGTTCTCCTTTTACAATGAATTTTATATATATCATCTAATTATCATTTAATTACCAACATTACGCTTGTTTTATCAATCGACTTCTTAGTATGTCGACCAAGCATCCAAGCAAAAACAGTATAAACAAAGACACACTCCCTAACATTGCATTCCTATCTTTGACTTAATAGTAAAGAACCCACTGCAGCACGGTGTAATTCAGCTTGGTGGAAGGAGAGGAAAAGCAAACGGTTATGTAATAGGGAGATTGTTGACGCTTGGAGACAGACGCGCGGACAATCCAAAGCGGATGAAAAAAATGACACTTAGGCATCGGCGTTGCCATAGCGACAACAACTAGCGGGGGGGGAGCGAGCGTCGTCACCTTGCGAGCCATGATGAGGCCGGATGGTCTGTGGGAGACCTTGAAGACCACGCCGCCGTTGCCGGCGCCCAGCTCGCAGATCTTCTCAAAGTCATCGTCCTTCAGCTCCCCTACTTTCTGCTTCTGCGTGAGGAAGGCCTCCAGGCGTTTGCGCTGCTGCTCGTCCAACTCAAGCTCTTCCAACTTCTTCTGCAGCGACTCCAAGTTTGTTCTTAACGTCAGGGAGGAGAGAGAGAGAGAGAGAGAGGGAGACAGAGAGAGACAGATAGGAGCCGTACATGTTTTGACATGAAGATTAGATCATTTGCTGTTCCCGTGGACATTTATTGTGTTAAACAAAAGAATCACAACACTGCTTGCTTACAAATCAGCTCTATTTGGAGTGAGTCAGCCTCTTAAGACATTTTTAGCATCAGGAATTCAATACTGCACACAATACACAACGTGATGTACAATAGCCAATATTATTTCTAATTCATCTTCCATATGCTGTAGAACTATTTCAAAAACAACCCAAAAACTGGCAGACAGACAATAGAGGCCGTGGGGGTTCAGTGGTGCACGCGCTCAC